>JAOXYD010205393.1:0-21233 GCA_028565735.1 Pinacopodium congolense
CAATTAAATTAGATTTTTCCTAAATAATTGTAATCTGATCAACCTAATAGTTAAATAACTTTTCCCTGTGGGTTCGAAACTCAGAGTTTTAAATTTTACTCCACTGTATTACTTTTGCGATAAGTGCACTTGCCTTATAAGTACGTTGGTTTTAAAAGTAAAAATCAATTTAAACAACCATCAATTTTAAAATCACCTAACCAACGCAACAAAGAGCCTCTGTATAACACAATTTTTAGGTTCAATCGACCAACTCATTTAGATCAATCAACCGATATGCAATTAACCGAAGAGTTCAATCAATCGACTGATAGTCGATTGACCGAAGAACACATTTAGTTGATTGACCTTCAGTTAGTTAATCGAACACAGGTATTCGATCGGCCGAAGGGTCAAACATTCAGAAAAAAAATTCCAAAAAAATGAATACCAATTCATACCAAACTCTAATACACATTTCTTTAAGCGTAGGTTACCTTTAAATTTGATGTCATATCTTTATTATTTTTCTTGGTTCAACATTGATAATCATCCTTTTTAGTTCCTTATGATACCTAAAAAATAACATTTAATAAACTTTTGGTATTCATATCATCTTGGGTCCCTAAGTGTTAGTGTACCTTTTATGGTCGAATGATCCTGCATTCGTATTTCTTAACCGATCATAGCAAAAATAGCGAATATTTCCATTCCTTTTAAAGTAAGTGCAAAATAAAGGACTGAAGGATCTATATGCATTCCTTGGTCTATAATCATATTATAATTTTTGAGATGTTTGCCTTGGTTGAGTGAATTTTCTAGAGTTATTGAGTCGATGTCGAAAAGATTTCTTAGGTCTTGACGTATACATGAATGCATGATGCCTACATTAAGTTGATGATGCATTTTAAGTAACTTTAAGACATTCATCTTCTAAACTCTTTCCCTCTACAAAAATGGTTTTACTAGATGATGCTTCAGTACTATAGCCCAAGCCATGCTTATCATTTCTCGTCTTTTGAACGCTTAACATGGTTTTAAAATTTTCTTTTCCTTTAGTAAACTTAGATATAGTTTCTTTAAGCGACTCTACCTTTTTCTTTAAAATCATTTTTTAATTTAATAATTCATCATTATCCTTAGACATCGAATCTAGATATTTTCTAAGATTATCAATTTATAATTTGTACTCATCTGCTACTTTCATGGATTCCAAGTTCTTATCATGCAAGGACTTCTTTTTCTTAGATACATCTCCTACAAACTCAAGCAATTCCTCATATGTGTATTCAAATTCAACTTCATCATTCAATTTAGGAGTACTTACCTCATCGTGGCCCATGAAGTACATATTTGCTATCTCTTCTTCTTCAGATCCACTAGACTTGTCACATCCCGCTTTAAGAGCTTTTTTTTTAAACTCTTTTTTTCTTCCTTTTTGCTTTCTCGAAGTTGTGGATAGTCCGACCTAAAGTACCCTTTTTCACCACACTTAAAACATGTTATGTTAGAAGTTTTACAAAAGTACTTACCTTTGCATATAGGAGTTTTTCTTTGAATAAGCCTTCTTAACTCCTTGGTGATGAGAGCGATGGATTCTTCTTCCTCGCTTCTATAGGATGATTATTCGTTCTACGTTTCATCCTTCTTTGTTGCCTCGAACACAATGTTCTTTTAGGTGCAATTTCTTCTTGAACATCATTTAGCACCATCTCATGTGTAAGTAAAGAACCAATCATCTGTTCGAGTAACAAAATGTTGAGATCCTTTGCTTCTTGTTGGTAAGTCACTTTGGGTTCCCAAGACTTTGGTAGAGACCTCAAGATTTTCCTAGTAAGCTCAAAATTGGAATAGGTCTTACTTAGACCCTTTAAAGCACTAACAATATTATTGAAACGAGCATATATTGAAGAAATATTTTCATTTTGAGTCATCTTAAATAATTCAAATTGATGTGTAAGCATGCTAATTTTAGTTTCTTTTACCTGATTTGTGCCTTCATGTGTAATTTCTAAAGTACACCAAATATTATAGGTAGATTCACACATAGAAACTCAATTAAATTCTTCTATACTTAATGTATAAAATAAAACATGTATAGCTCTATTGTTTAGGGATACTATCCTCTTTTCTTCAAGATGTAGTTCATTGTTGTCCTTAAGTACTACTTCGTTTCCAACATCTTTAAAGGTAAAGTGGTCTTTTGAGAAATGCACAACCATAGATCCACACTTTCATTTCTCAAGAAATGCCTCATTCTAACTTTCCAATTCAAATAGTTACTTCCATCAAAATAAGGTGCTCTATGTGTATTATGACCTTCTAGACTATAAGAGGGAAAATTATACATCATGTGTGCCATATGTGATCTTTACTCACTTAATTTATTGGAATTAATCTACTTGTGAAACTCGCTCTAATACTAATTGTTGGGATCGAATTGGCACTAAGAGGGGGTGAATTAGTGTATAAAAATTCTTTCACAAAACAAAAATAAATGCGAGATTTTAAACAAATTTACTTAAAACAAATAATCAGATAATCTAGATATAAAAATAAATATAAAGGGAAAGAAGAGAATACACCATGATTTATCCTGATTTGGAGCTATCCACTTGCTCCTAATCCAATCCCTAACACCACTGTTGAGCTTTCATTCTTATAACAACTTCAAGATAATAGCGTCACACTTACAATCCCTTTTCATAGGCTAAAGAAAAACCTTTCACTCATTTATTTTTCCTAGGCTTAAGAATAATCCCTCAACCACTCAATACAATTGAAAAATACTTCACTTGATTTCACTTGATAATCACAAGAGGCTAAATGAATAAATGCACAAAATATATTAAAAAACCTCAGACAAAAACAACTTCTCACTTGATAAAAATTAAAAAGATTTATTTAGACTCTCAACAAATACACCGTATATCACTTAAATTCTTCTCTATATAAAATTATATAAACAACATCTAAATATATTGTATTCATACTAACATTTCTCATGTGTCCATTAGAAAACGGTAATATTATCGTTTGTCCAACGGGCAAAAACTCATTAAAACTTCTAACCGTTGTATAACGTTACAAGACACTATGATATCTGGAACCTTTGCTTTATTCGGTCGACCGATCTCATAGTTCGGTCCACTGATAGGCCTTCGTACTATTCTTCGGTCAATCGATCCATTCATTCAGTCTACCGATAAATCTTTATTAATTATTTGGTCGACCGACCTTTCCCATTCTGTCGACCGACCTAAAGATCACACTCAGCTAAATAATCAAAACATTTCTCTACAGTATTTAACATTTCCGCACACCAAATGTATATCTAAACAAGTCTTAATCTCTTTAACAACTTATTTATATTTTTCTAATTAATTTAAACAAGTATCACAAGGTTTATTCTCATTTATCACATTAAAATACATAACACCTCTTGCTTATGCACCTATATGCATATTCTAAAATATGTATGCATGAACAGTTAAATACGAGCCTCTTGAGAACAAAAAAATAAAAGCAAGCAAAGTTTATACTAAATAAACCAAAATTAAAGTTATTCTAAACTTCTTTTTTAAACTTTGAGTCTTTATATGATTCTTCATTTCCTTCTTCAAGACTTCTTAATTGGTCAGATTGAACTTTGTCCAACCTATCTTTCAAGCACACTTAAAATAAAACACATACATTAGTAGAAAAGGTTGTTTTGTCATTACCAAAATAAGGTGGAACCATGTTTTGTTCAATAACAATGATGATTGAAGAGACTATGCATGTGGTATTTAATGAATCAAATTCCTTTCATATGAAGAAGATGTTAATATAGACCTATCAAGGGGCTCGGAGAAATTAAGATTAAAAGAACAAAGGAGGATAATCTAGATAACCCCCTACAACTAGTAAACTAATAATTGAACTAAGTGAGGAAAATAAAGAGATGAGAGTTTACCTAAATATTGGATGTTTAAGAAAGACCACCCTCCAAACCAAACTATTAGTGACGTTAAGGGAGGTGTGGTAGTTAGATCATCTTTTAGAAACTTATCCCGTGTTGCGTTTATTTTCAATATAGAGCCTAAAATCATAGATGAAGCTCTTAGTAATAAAAGTTGAGTTTTAACTATGTATGAAGAATTAAACCAATTTAAAAAAAACAAGATTTAGACACTAGTACCTAAGCTTAATGATCATCAAATTATTGGCACTAAATGGGTGTTTAGAAGCAAATTTAATAAATTGGTTAACATTGTGAGAGATAAGGCTAGATTGACAGCCAAGGGTTATAATCAAGAAAAGGAAATGATTATAATGAGACATTTACACCTATAGCTAGATTAGAGGCTATTAGGTTACTTTTAACATTTGCATCTTATATAGGCTTTAATCTTTATCAAATGGATGTCAAAAATGCATTTCTTAAAGATTTCATTCAAGAAAAGGTTTATATAGAACAAACACTTAGTTTTAAGAACTATGTTACACCAAATCATGCTTATAAGCTTTTAAAAGCTTAATATTATTTAAAATAAGCTCTTAATTTCAAAATGATTTTTCAAAGGATAAGGTAGATACAACACTTTTTATTAAGAAGGAAACTGATGATTTATTAATTGTGTAAATTTATATTGATGGCAATATTTTAGAGTTATAAATGAGAGGTTATGTAAAGATTTTTCAAAGCATATAAGTCAAGAGTTTGAGATGAATATGATGGGAGAGCTTAATTTCTTTCTTAGCTTACCAATTATGTAAATGTAAGATTGAATATTTGCTAGTGAATTCAAAAAAATACTAAGGTGTTGCTAAAGAGATTTAAAATAGATCAAGAAAAATTGCTCGTAGAGCCTCCCACAAGGCATGTTTTGTGTACCACTACACAAATAAAATATTTTTTATTCAACATTTCTATACCATTAGACATTAAATAAATTGAGTTGAGTTGATTTCATTAAAATTCACATGAGTTGATATCAACGGTAACTACTAAGTTGAATAAGGATGAAAAAGACAAACCAATAAATTGTAAGTTTTATATAGGTAGGATAGGTAATTTGTTATACCTCGTTACTAGTAGACTCAACATCATATTTACTGTTTGCTTATGTGTTAGGTTTCTAGAAAGTCCTAAAGAGTCTCACCTTTTGGCTATTAAGAGAATTTTTAGGTATTTAGTTAGCACATCATCCTTAGGTTAATGGTATCTTAAGAATTTATTTATTTATTTATTTATTTATTTATTTAACTATTATGACGCGAATTATGATAATATTTTTTTTAGATAGGAAGAGTATATCTAGCACTTATCAAGTTCTAGGAAATATATTAGTGATATGGCTTAGGAAAAAGTAAAATTTCGTAGTTTTATCAGCTAATGAAGCAGAATATGTAGTGACTAGTAGTTGTTGTGTTAAAGTGCTTTGGCTTAGGTAACAACTTAGAAATTATAGCATAAAGCTTAAATTCCAATTAGGTGTGATAATATTAGTAGTATATGTCTAATTAAGAATCCAACTCAACATTTAAGGACTAAATACATTGAGATTAGATATCATTATATAAGAGATCATATGCAAAATGGTAATATATAATTGGAGTTTACGGATATACAACACCAACTAGCCAATATCTTCACTAAACCAATGAATGAGGATAAATTATGTATGATTAGGAGAAAGTTGATCATGATTAATGGTAGGTTTAAATAAACTTTGTATGTTTATGCATGTCGTTTCAACTTTGATATGTGTTTATGAATGTTTCTTGAAAATTTTGTGTTATATATATATATATATATATATCGATTTGGATATAATCTCCTCCATAAACTTGATTTTTATAACAATTGGCATCTTTTTCAACTTTTTACAACTTTTGATGATGTCAAAAAGGTGGAGAAGTTTATGTATTATTAGTTGCTTCATATAGGGAGAGTTAAGTTTTAAATCACTTTTATGGTTATGTTTTGTATTATAAGCATAATTAAGTTTTGAATCACTTTTATAGGCATATTTTGCATTTCTAAGCATAATACGTTAATTATATGATTTTACGACAAATTATGTGATTTTAATGCATAACATGCATAATATAGGATGATATGTGTTGTTAATGCCAAATAAGTGTAATATATATTTTTAATGTATGATGTATATAATATGTGTTTTTGAAGTTTAAATGTGCATAATATATGCATTTGATGCATTTTATACTTTTATAACCTTTTTAAGTGTTATTACCCCTAAATATGTTAATGCATATATTTAATGGGAGTACAACTTATTTTAATACATAAATTAAGGATGAGCTTTTCTTATAATTAGTTTTAAAGCATATAATTTGATTATCTTTTAACAACTAAAATTAGAATTTATAAGTGTTTCACATATGTTTGTACTCTTTAATGTCCCATGCTTTTTCATCATTAAAAATAGGGAGATTATTAAACCAAGGGATCACATATTGGTTTTAATGATAACAAAACTTAATTTTTACTAATGATTTAAGTTTATAAGTATTAAAGATAGGTATATTTGGTGGTTTATTCAAAGTAAAAAGATTGGGTTTGGATTCCATATTTTAAGGAAGTGGAAGAACAAGCACTATGGCATGGCATCTCTAAGATCATTATTTAGATATTCTAAACTTGGTTGTAAGTACTATTTTAAGTTTAAATATTCTAAGGGCTCAAATTTTGCATTTATGCATTCTATAAGTTTTAAAGTGCATAAATTTTCACTAAATTGGTCAAATTTGGAGTTTGACCCATTTGAATCAATTTAGCTATTGAAACAAACTTGAAATATATTTTAAAACTTGTATGAAAAGTTTTTGAAGTCAAAGAAACAATTGTGGGATATTTTATATTGTTTATGAATTGGTTTAAAACCAAAACTTTTTAAAATATGCTAAATTGGTCATAAACCAAGCCATTGTGTGTTTTTATCTTAATTTTCATATCTTAGTACTCATATTAACATAGAAAATGATGTATATTTTATTTGAATTGAATTAAGATTGAAAAAAATGTTTTGAAAATGTTTTTAAATGGGTTTTATGTTTGTTGATGAATAGGTTGACCAATACTTAAAATAGGTTGACCAATTTCTACTTTATAAGGAAATCAATTGATCAATATAAGCAACTAGTTGACCAATCAATAGTTGACCAATGCATTCGACAGATTGGTCGGTGTAATGTTATTTCAACAACAAGGTGCACTTGACTAGTCAACTGGTGCAACTTTATTTTATCAAAGGTACCTTCCTTTTTCACAAAAATCTAGATGTTTAGTTTGCCTCAATAGTTAGCGAATCCATCTAACATCTCTTTTAACTTCAAAACAATATTTTTAAGGGTCTTAATTCATCTGTTTGCATCCAAATAAAATTTTGTGTGAGTTTTAAAGCATACAGCATTACCATCTTCAAAGTTTTCTAGTTTATATAGTTTATCACTTTCAATTTTCATCTTTCATGTTTCTAATTTATTTTTTATGCTTTCAATCCATCATATCTATTTCTTTAAGCTTGTAATAGGTTCATTGATCATACTTCACATTTTTGAAAGTATAAAAGCCTTTAGTTTGTTGAAATTTACCTAAAAATTAACCTTTTAAAAAGAATATTTGAGTTGTAAGGATTCCTCATCACCTAGAGAAGAAGATTATACTTGGTATTATGATATAGTAAAATTTCCAATAATTAGTTAGATAAAGGATGCAGTTTAAATTTAAGTTAGTCGAATCTCCATAAAAATCCATTGTATCCTCTCCTCCTTACTCTATTTATATTATTATTATTATGTTGTTAATTATTATTTATATTGTTAACATTATATACATTGGCATATTATTATAGGTTAAATCTTGGTGTAGGGATTACATTGAAATTAATTTAGGTGACTTAAGTTGATTAGTTTATAAAAATTTTTAAAACACTAAATTAAATCCCCTTTTGAGTGCCTTTAGGACTAACAAATTTGAAATGAAAGTTTAAAGATGAGCTTAAACTTGCATGGACCAAGATACTTTGATTAATTGATAAGTCTTGATCACTAAAATACCTTGGGAATATGTTTAAACTTGTTTGAGTCAAGATCTGGGTATTTGAAAGTGTTTTTTTCAAGTATAAAAGTTTTTTCTAGGAGCACAATGACAGTAAACAACATTGGTTATTGATGTTGTTAAAGCTATACGTTGAAGTATTATTCTAGACTATAATGGTGGTTAATTGGGAGAACGATGACATTGTTATTCTACCATAGTTGTAGTCTAATTTTTTCGAGTGAAGGTGTTATTATGGTGACAATCAACATTATAATGGCTATTTTAATAACTTTTTGATGTGTATAATAGCTAGTTTGAACTACCAATAGCTTTTTAAGCTTGGAAAGCTTATAAATAGGTGTTTTAAAGGTCTTATAACAATCTTTATGTGTTTTTTATGATTAAAAGAGCTTTAAGAATGTTTATGAATTATTTATAACTTGAAATAGCATAAAGGAAAGGGTTAAGTATTACATAAGCTTTCATTGCATATTTTAAGACCTATTGAGTTTTGATTTGATCAAGCTTGGTGTTGAAAGTGAACTGATATTTAAAAGCTTGTTTTTGAGGGCTTAGGAGTTGATATTAAATTGTTGAGATTGGTTTTGTTAAAGGGTTAGTCTTTTCCCTATATAAAGAAATATTTGTAATGGGTTCCTTTTTACTCACTTAAAAGAAGATTATTTTAGGTTACTCTTTACTCTTAAATAAGATTGTTGGATTACTTTTCACCCCCCTGTGGAAAGAAGACGTTGTAAGAATTCTTCTTCACCCTAAAGAAGAATTGATATGGTGAAAATCTAACAAAGTTGTTGGGAGTAGACGTGGGCTAAGGATTGGCTAGCCAAATCACTATAAAAATTCTAGTGCATCTTTCTTTCCCTTAACTCTTTAATTTTATGCACATTATGGTTGTTTTAAAATTTCCTTATTTGACTTGTTATGTTAAATTGGCATATCGCTTGCATGTCAGTTAAATTTCAGTTTAGAGAGTTCATAAATTTCATAAATTGGCTTAGGCGATTTATGACTTAGTTTAGAAAATTTTTAAATACCTAGTTCACCCCCTTACTTTGGATTTCATAGGGCTTATAGTTGGTATCAGAACCAGTCTCACTTTTTGCTTAAATTTCAAACAAAATTGGTGAGAAACTATTAAATAATGCACTTTTAAATATTTTGAATGATTCATATAATCAAAAGGGGTTAGATGTGTATAAACCAACAATCTTTAATGGTAATGATTTTATAGAATAGAGAATTATAATGAAAATATTCCTTACAAATTAAAAGGAAAATTTTAGACTTGTGGGAAACTATTGTAAATAGACCTTATGCTTCTACAAATGAGAATGAACTTATTAAATAAAAATTCCATGCATATTTTGATTAGCGAATTAGATGGAAATATTTTTAATAAAGTATATAGATATTTTTAATAAAGTATCTATATGCATTTCAACTATGTGTAGGTTGAAAGATATTCAAGTAGGTGGCCATAAAGCTAAAGAAAAGAAGAAAGAGTTTTTGGAAGACGAATTGGTTCTCACATGTTTCATAGCCAATGTAGAGGATGAGGCACCATCTCGCTTAAAATCTTAAACTAAAGACATTGAGGTGAATTCATGTTTTAACTTATATGGTGATGATTATTATAATGATTTATCATATGATGAGTTAGTTAAGTGCTTAAACATCATAAGCATGAGAAGGAAGAAATTCCTTAAAGTCTCATCTTGGTAAAAATTATTATGCATTCGTGTAAGGAGTTACAACTAAAACTAGGAGGAATGTGCATCAAGGTAGAAATAGGCATAATTTCAATAGAAATGCATAAACTCAACATGATGCCTTTAGGCCTCAAGTAAGGCAGAGAGTTCTAACATATTCTTATGCTCCCTACATGTATATATATAATAGTAAGAGCACATCAAATTCACATCCTATGAGGCATTTTCATCAAGAAAAGAATAGGCATAACATTGGGCCTCATTTTTAATGAAGATGACATGGTACATGTATATACCCTATACATGTACAAAAGTACATCACATTCTTATTCTAGGCCTCATTATTGTCAACGTAGAACATATAATGTTAGTATACCTAAATATTTCTTTAGGCCTCATAATAGGCAATTTAGGTTAATGCATTCACATGCTCCCTACATATATGAGTTTAGAATACCTCTCACACACATTTAAGGTCACATTATTATCATAGGGAGTATATCATGAGGGAAAACCTTGGAATGCATTTGAGCATAAAAACCATAGAAATTATTCTCAATTGTATAATACACATATTACATGTTACTTTTATGTTGATGTTAGACATATTGAAAATTTTTGTTTTGCTAAATATAATCTTTAAAATATGGGTTAAGAAAGGTTTTGGAACTAACTCTCAATCACGAAAGGTTACATGAGTACCCAGAACACTTTAGTTTCTTTATTTTACAAGATAACAGTGATTGGTATGAAATTGGTGTCAAGCAAAGAAGCAAAAATTGTTACCTCCAACAACTTAATGGAAATGTAAAAATGCACCCTGAAGCTCTAACATGAGCCAACCAAGAAAAACTTTTTGAACTAATTAAAGAGTGAATATATGGTATTAAATGATGTTGCAAAAATGAGGTACTTATTTACTCTTATATTGGTAATATTGAAACTTAGCTTGGCATAAATCTTGATGATATAAGCTTAATTTGAGATTGTTGACCTTGGAACATATGCTTTAGATAGAAAGTATGTTGTATGTGCTTAGGGGCATCTATTACATAAAAGGATAATATGATTTAAAATTGGTGCATTGCTTTGAAATATGATTTGATAAAGTGCTTTTTTTATTTTTTTGCATAAGTTGGATAAAATGAATTTTGTAATTAGTATCATTTTAACAAGTGGTATCATTTTTAATGTCATGCATTTTTTTAAAAAAATATTTTAACATGTGTACTTTTCCATTTATATTATTAAATATTTTATACGTGGGATTCAATGTTTAAATCATATTTATATCTATTATTTACATTTTTATGCCATAATAGGTTAATGATGCATTTTCAATGAAAATTATATGATTTTAATTCATAGCATGCATAATATAGGTTATGAAGTGTTCCTAATACAAATTATGGATAATTTGTGTTGTTAAAGTTTAAGAATGCATAATATATGTTTTTGATACATTTTGTGTTTTTAAAATCCCTTTTATGCTTTATTACTCCTAAGTGAATTGATGTATAAATTTAAGGAGAATATAATTTTTTTCAATGCATGAATTAAGGGGGGCGTCATTTGCAATTGGTATTTAAGCCTTTAGTTTGATTTAATGTGATTATTGATCTTGATGATAAGGATAGAGATTTACATGAGTTTATGATAAAGCATAGGTAATTTTGAAAGATTTTTAAATGGTTATAAGAACTCTTTAAAATGATTAATGAAGGTTTTTTAAAATCATGATTTAGTTATTTTTTTAACAATTGGTATCCTTTTTATGTTGTTAAAAAAGGGGAGAGTGTTTAGTGATATTATGGAGAATGATAGAAATTGATCATTTCCTAATGCATGGAATTTATAATGTATGGCTTGCATTATGGTTTACTTTACAAATGTGCTTTGTACTTTATATGCTCTTAATATCAAATATTCTCAATAAAAAGGAGAAGATTGTTTAATCAAGGGAAGTTCTCGTCATTAGTTTTGATGATGACAAATCATCATTGTTACTAATGTTTAGTTTTGCTATGTTAGAAAGATCCATTAACGTAAATTGTGCAAGAAAACATGGTAGAGTCCGAGAAGGAAGTCAATTCATGAAGGAAATGATAATGGCATGAAGCAACCATCGATGAGGAAATTAAGAGTGAAGATCAATACTGAATTCTTTTAGACTTGTAATCTTGGATTGTAAGTATTACTTGATCTTATCAATGCTTGAATAGCTCAAAAATAGCATGATCATTTCCATTTAGGTTTTTCGTGAAAAATTTTAGAGTTTGATTTAGTTTTTATTACGTTTGCAAAATATGATTTAGTTTTGAGTTTCCATATCATTATATAATTTCTCAATCAAGAGGAATTATGTGAAAGCTTTTAAAGAAAGTCCTCTTGATATGTCAAAACCCTTTTGAAATGTTTTTGAAAGTTATGTGAGTATGTTTAGATTTTTTTGATTTAATTGATTGTGTGAAATTTGGTTTTTAAGATGTTTGTTGAAGTTTTGGAAACTTTGGAAATTTTAAAAACTTAATTAAAACGAAATTTTTTCCAACTAAGACATATTTTGGGTTTAAGGTTAATTGAAATGTCTTGATATCAAAAAACAAATTATAGAAGTTTTAAAACTTGTATAAATTGGTTTTTAAAGTGAAAAGAATAGCTTTGAAATGTTTCAAAAAGTTTGTGAAAGTTTGAAAGAGTTTGCAAGTTTTTCTAAATGAAAATTTCTCATATTTAAGATAACTTTTGTGTTTAGGTTTAAAATAATATGTGTTGCTATTTAGAATTACTTAGGAAATTATTTGAAACGTATGTAAGTTTTTTATTTTTTCGAGTGAAGGAAATGATTTTAGTATGTTTGTGAATGTTTTATAATTTAGTTTGAAATGAAAGTTTCAAAATGAGCTTAAACTTGTATAGATCAAGACACTTTGATTAACTAATAAGTCTTAATCATAAAGAAACACCATTGGGAATATGTTTAAACTTTTTTTAGTCAAGATTTAGGTATTTACAAGTGCTTAGAAGTGTTTTATCAAATTTTGAAGTGTCTTCCAAGAGCATAATGGTGGCTAACAATAATGGTTATTGGTGTCATTAAAGCTACAAGTTTGGTGTTGTTCTCTACCATAATAGTGATTGATTAAGAGAATAACAGCGTTGTTGCTCTACCACTATTATAGTCCTTTTTTTAGTTTTGACAAAGATAAACAGTAATACAAAATAGTATTATTGTAGGGTGCCATTATGGTGTCAATGAACATTATGACAGCTAGTTTAATGACTTTTTAATGTGAGTAATGGCTAGTTTGAGCTACCAATGGCCTTTTAAGCTTTGGAAGCTTATAAATAGGTGTTATAAAGGACTTCAAACAATCTTTAAGTGTTTTTGATGATTGAAAGAGCTTTGATTAAGTTGATGATTTTCATATGACTTGAATGAGTATAGTAGAAATGGCTGAGTTATCTGTTTACATGCTTTGCATATTTTGAGCCCTCTTGAGCATTGAATTAAGATTTGAGAAATTTTTGTTAAGGTCTTTGGAATTGAGATTAAATTTTTTAGAATGGCTTTGGTAAAAGGGTTACTCTTTATCCTACACAAAGAAAGATTTGTGTTGGAATGAATATGGCACTAAGAGGGGGTAAATTAGTATATAAAAATTCTTTAAAATAATTGCGGAAGCTTAAATAGGTTTATCTAACCAAGCAATCAGATAATATAAATATAAAATAAAGGTAGAGAGAGAGAAGAGATTACACCATGATTTATCCTGGTTTAGAGCCATCCACTTGCTCTTAATCCAGTCCCCAACTCCACTATTGAGCTTTCATTCTTATAACAACTTGAGAATAATCAGTGTTACAAATACAATCCTTTTTCATAGGCTAAAGAAAAACCTTTCACTCGTTTATTTTTCCTAGGCTTAAGAATAACCTTACTATCACTCGATACAAAAATAATTCACTTAATTTCACTTGATAAACACAAGAGGCTTATGAATGAATGTAAAAAAAATAATTGATCACCTTTCTCAAAAATACACACACCATAAAAAGGCTAAAAACACTTTCAAGTAATCAACCTTTGAAAAAAACTTTGTAACACTTAAAAAAAATATGCCCATACTATGTTTTATGTATTTTCTCAATGTCTCTCTACTAATACACAAACCTATTTATACATCACAAATTATGATAAATCTATTTGTCTAACGAGTAAAAGAAATAAATGATTTTGACCATTATATAACATTACAATCCTCTGTGTACTCTAGAAACTTCGGCACATAGTCTTTCTCACTGTGTTCTGTCGACTGATCCATTCATTCAGTTGACCGATAGGCTCTTATCAAATATTCGGTCAATCGAACAAATCATTCAGTCGACCAACCTATCATATTCGATCGACCAACCTCAAAACTAAACATCCAAATAATTTTATACATAAACAACCAAACAGGTCTTTAACTTATCTTTAATACCTTATGCATATTTTTCTAACCAATTTAAATATGTATCAAGAGGTTTATTTCCATGAAATCAAATTAAAAATACATAATACCTCTTGATTATGTACCTATATGCATATTCTAAAATATGTATGCATGAAAAGTTAAATAAAACCTCTTGAGAATATCAAAATAAAAGAAAGTACAGTTTACACTAAAATAAGCCAAAATAAAACTTGTTCTAAACTTCTTCTTCAACCTTCAAGTCTTCATATGATTCTTCAATTTCTTCTTCAAGACTCTTTGATTGGTCAATCAAACCTATCTTTCAAACATACTTAAAACACAGACAATAGTAACATAGATTGTTTTGTCATTACCAAAATCAGGTGGAACCACCCTTGCTTCAATAAGTTATACTGGGTTCCTCTTCACCCACTTGAAAAAGGATTGTTTTGGGTTACTCTTCACCCTTAAGATGGTTGGGTTGCTCTTCAACCCCATTTTGGAAAGAAGATTTTGTAAGGGTTACTCTTCATCCTAAATAAGATTTGATATAGTGAAAATCCAATAAATTTGCTAGAAATGGACATAGGTTAAAGATTGGTTAACTGAACCACTATAAAAATTATGATGTATCCTTTCTTTTCCTTAACTCTTTAATTTTATGCATGTTATGATTGTTTTTCAAATTGCCTTATGTGATTTGTTGTGTTAAATTGGCATATCATTTGCATATAGGTTTAATTTCAGTTTAGATAGTTCATACAATGCATAAATTGGTTTAGGTGGTTTAGAACTTAGTTTAAAACATTTTAAAACTCCCAATTCACCTCCCTCTTGGGTTCAATAGGTCTTACATTTATAATGCATGAATTTAGATAGAGTTTTGCTTTTAATGACTTTTTAAATATATAATTTTCAAAGTTTAATAATGCTTGATTTTGTGATTTCCTTGTTATTTTTGTTACTATATAAAGTGTCAGAGTCTATAAGTGATATTAAGGAAGATTTTCAAATAGTAGCAAGTAATGTTTAAGTGACATTAATAAAATCTATGTAGTATTAAGCAAATTTAAGTAGTCTTACAGTAATATAACTTTGAGTATGTGAACTTTTTGAAGATTTCAAAAAGAGGGAGAAATTATGTGATATTAAATTAAAAGGAAGCTAACTGGTTCACATTGTATATGTTTTGTTTTTATGTTTCCCTAATATCACGTTGTTTTCATCATCAAAAAAGGAGATATTATTGAATCAGGGGAGCTTCCACCTATGTTTTTCTAATTATAAAACTTCTTTACAAGTAATAATTTCATTATTGATGTATTAGAAGATAATATTTAAGAAATTGTGTCCATAGACACAATTTTAAGTATTGGAGCAAAAGTGATGATATATGAGGATCAAGATATTGAATGAATGATTAAGGACTAATACAGTGAAATTGAATGGATTTTTCTTTATTATTTCTATTATAAGTCTTATCTTGGCCTTTTCAAAGTGTTAATGCATAATGCATTCACATTTAGACTTATGCATATATATTACATAATCAAGAGAAATTGTGTGGTGAACATTTTTAAATAATGATTTTGTTGTATCAAAATATTTTGGGGAATTATTGTGATGTATTCACATGTGCTAATGTTTGTGAAAAAAATTGTTTGAAAATATTGAAAAAAAGATTTGTGGTAATTTAAATGTGTTAGAATGTATAAAAAAGTGTTTAAAAAATCAGTTTAGAGAAAGATTGGTCTACCAATAGTGGTTGACTAATGATTGATCAACCAATGTACTATTTTTGAATAAAATACTCGACTAGTATTGCACACTAATTAACCAATGATTGCTCAAGTGGTGGTATACACCGGTCAATTGCTCAAGCGGTGGTATACACTGGTTAACTAGTGACTGGTTGACTAATATAATTGATCAATCAACTAATGGCATGGAAAATTTGATTTCAATGGCTACCTTCAAAGGTAAAATGTATATTTAATTTTTTTTTAAGGCATACCAATGATAATCAAGATCTAGTTTAAGGTTTTTACACTATAAATAGGTATCTTCCGAGGTTGATCATGGATGGGTATAAGTAGAAGTGAATCAAGAAGTATTAATGTGATTTTTTAAGTAGTTTTTTAGTGTTTTATGTGAACTCGTATGCATACTTCATTGTCTTTGGTGTGGGCCCCTTCTAAATACTTTGGATTGTTCAAGTGAGAATTTCCTAAGTGTATTTTTGGGTAGTAAGGTTATTGAATTGAAGTTATAAACAAGTTACTTTTAGCTCGTGAAAATGAGTAGTTATGAAAGAGTTACTCTTGTCCAGTGAAGAAGAAAGTGGCTATATAAAGGTTGTTGTTCACCCATTGAAGAAGATAGTTAAATTTTTAACAAGGTGTTGGAGAGTGGTCATACATGTGAGTTATGCATCGAACTACTATAAAAGTTGGTTTGCATGTCTCTTCTCTTATCTCTTTTTTTTTCAAGTTTATTTTCGTTCAAGCTATATTATTATATTAATTCAATATATTGTTTATATTCCACTTTGCATTATTATAGGATTTTTGAGTTAGGAAAAAGACTTAGAAATTTTTAAGATACCTAATTCGCCTCCCTCTCAGGTAGTATAAGAGCAAACAAAAAATTAACCATAATATTTCAATGCAGAAAACTCAACCTCTTACCTTATCAACTTAAAACTTAAGGTACAAAAAATAAAATGAATGCAACAAAATGCTTTTTCAACTTTTAATGCTTATCTCAATACTTTTCCAAACACCTAAGACCAAATCAATTCATCCAAAACCATAAAACTTCATCTATTACCTTTTAACCATGTATTTATAAACTTAGGATACTTAAAAAACTGTTAAGAGCACTTCCTAGCCATTACATCAACTCAAAATGTCGTTATATGCAAGAAAAAATACAGAGTGTTAGACAAACCAAAAAAACACCATTTTCAACCATATTGTAGCTTGTTGTTTTGCTTTTGTAAAGAAATTAAGAGAAAAAGTCAATTATGCGACCACTTATGAGCTTTGTTTACCTTCTAGAAATTTTTTCAAAACTTAATTTTCAACCCACTTATTGATCATTTCCCTAGATTAGTCGACCAGTCTCACGAAAATTCACATGCCAGTTAACCACTAAGGCTAGTACTGGTTGACCAATCCCTCTATAAACTAAATTTTAACAATTCTAACTTTTCTTAACACATTTAAACCTACATTTTCTTAAGGAGACCATTCTTGAAAATAGCCAAGATAATGATAGATTTTAACAATGGTACACTTACCATAAAGTTTGCATGTTGTCTAATTTGATATTTTTTATGTCATGAGATATCTTAGTGATGATGGTCATGGCTAATATAATTAACTTTTTAGCTAAGGATATCTTCGATTTCGACGGAAAATACAAATTAGAAGTTATCATTTTGTGAACTTATTAATAAAGAAGATAATGAATTTAAATTGAATGCTAACCTACAGGAGATAGTGATAGTGGATGAACGAATCCTAGAGTTGACATCAATAGATAATATGTCTTATATTATGCTTCCAATGCTTGATAAATGACTCGTGTCTTCTATTTTGCAAGTTCCCACACTAGACTTAAAATCGTCACTAAACCCAAATTGATAAATGGAGGTATTAGATCGAGGGAAGTCCAGTGTAATAAAGAATATTTTTTTTGTAAGAAGTCATAAGTAACACCTATTTGATAAAATGAAAACTTTTTACTCTGAGCAGGCACCATTACATCTCTAGAAAAATTAGATGTTTAACTCCTTGTTTACCTATACTACACTCATCTCCCACTTAAGTTACCACCCAGTTTTTTCTACCTAGTGACACACATAACCATTACTTCCTCTCATTTGTATCATTGCTGCCACTCATATCTTCATACCTGCTCATCCCTCTACTCTATAATTGATATCAACATCACCCTTTTCATAAAAATTCAAGGAAGTCCTCTTTCATTTTGTTTTACATTATAGTAATTCTTGTTTTGTTTAATTGTGCAATCATTACGATCATTTTTTGATTTAAGTATGGTAAGGTGTAATTCTCATGTTTAGGAATAATTTAGGAAAAAATTTTGTTAAAGCTTGTTCTTAGGATGATCTAATTAGACAATTTGCATCAAATTTAATTTTCATATATTGAATTTTGTGTATGCAATCAGATTAAATAAATTAATTTTGAGATTAACATATATTTAATAGCTGAATAAACTAGGGATATGAGCTTGAATGAACTTTGAAAATTGAGTGATAAAGCATTGTGCGAAGCTGAGGTGAATTTATAAGCTTTTAAGCTGAAAAAGATTGAAAATTTCATATCAATCTATACTGTTTATAATGTGCAAAATTCTTTTATATGAATATATCACTATAACTTGCTTTAAGTTATTTTGAGGTCACACTGATATGTACATACATGAAAATGAAAAAGTCCTTCTTTGATTTAAACCTTGTTCTCAAATACCCAACCTAATTTAATATTATTATTCAGTCCTTTTGAGCCACAAAACTAATTTCTTTATATTGAAAACCTCATTAGAAATATAAACCTAGAATTAAATATCTTTACCTAAATATAGATGTTAGTAGGCCAATTAAACTAATGTGGAAAAATTTGGGAATTAAATGAACAATATGGATGATCATGAGAAGACATTCAATTAGGTATAGGACTTATATCTTTTAAAATATTGACATTACCTTGCATTTTCCCCTTATATTAGTTCAAATATATAAATTTAAGAAATATAAAAAAATAAAAAGAAAAGAAAAGAAGAAAATGAAAAAAAAATTCAATATAAAGTCTATATTCCCCACATAAAGGTGGTTAAGCCAAGCATTTCCTCATATTCTTAAGTGTGATGAGAATTCTAATTTCAGTTTGGATTAATGTACCCTATATGTGTTTAAACTCTTTGCTAATGTTTATGGTTTTAACCCTTCTTATCATTAACCTTCACCTTTACTCCTAGCCCCATTAAAATATGAAATAAAGCCCTTTTGATTTGTACCTATATATATAATCTAGGTGGGTGAGATTTGATGTATAAACAAGCATATGGTAGCTTATTCATATTAGAAGAATTTGAGTGAAACACTAAATCTTTAAAACCCATGAATAGAAAGAGTAATAATCATGACGAAATTCACCAATGCTTTACACTTAATTTTGAATGAGATTGTCTTAGTTTGTCTTTACTCGTATTTCCTTTTGATTTTATCTATAATGTATAGTGTTACTTGATTAGTTTAAATCTTCAAAGTATGTGTACTCATTGATATCATGGGGAATGCATTGATGAAAATGTTTGGTTGTTTCAATTTAAATAGTTATTTGATTTGCTTGAGGATAAGTAAAACATAAATGTGGATGATTTGAAAGTGATTATAATTGTTCATTATTTTGGTCTTCAATTTTCCTATTACTCAATCTAAAGAAATTATTTTTCTTGTATATATAAAGGTGGAGAACTTTTAAAATAAAAAAATTGGCCTTCAAAAGGACAAAATTGAACCCCAAAAAAATCAAACTTGAAGAAGAGAAATGTTCTAGTAAAGCATTAGCGGTACTATTGAATAAGTAAAGGCACGTACAGTGACCAGAACAGCTAAGTTGGTATATTATAATTAAGAAGTTAACTTCCATTAGATCTCTTTTAGAGACAAGATATATGTTTTATTTGTTTCCTAATTGAAAGGAAAACCATTAGCTAATTTTGTCATACCCTTTTTTTATTAGGGTTTAGTTCATTATATTTTTAAATAGGGTATTTACTTATAGAACGTCATTATTAGGTTTTGAAAACCTTTTTTTTTTTCCTTTCTTCTCCTCTTCTAATAGTCACTTTCTCCAGTGACTTTTAGTGGCTGAAATTTCATTCTTGGTTTAAGGAAATTGAAGCCTTAAAATTCTATGGATTGTAAGAAGTTTTGATATTATTGCAATTCAGTTTGTTTGTTCAAGTATTAAAATTTCTTCTATTTTTATACTTTATGGTTGTTTTAGTTAATGGCTAGGTAAGCAATTGGATTTTTAATTGTGATGGTCTATAGCTACATTATATATTAGATTTATAATTGTTCAATCCCTCTAATTTAAGTAATGACTAGGATTTAATAAGTTTTTACGTTAAATATTATTATTTCCTATGAAGAAAATTTAACTAGAATAAATGCATTTATGTGTGTTTATGTTATCTAATTTTAGATCATATATGGATTTTTTAAATAACAAGAGTTCATTAAATCTGAAATAATATCTAGAATTAGCTTAAAGACTGTTATAATGCCCATCCATCTAAGAAGAAGAAAAAATTAGAATACACCCAAGCCCTTAAGATCCATGCTTCTCTTTTGCCACAAAGATCTAAAATGCTTGGGTTGAAAGATGAAGATAAATGCTTTAACTATTTCTTCAAGGTTATTCTTACTTGAAGGAATATTAATAGGATTATATCTCTATAAATTGAGACTAATACTCTAGGCCAATCTCAGGATGAATTACTGATAGAGTCTCATCAATACTTTAGTAAGATCTTGGGAAGTCTAGCAATGGTGAAATCCTCCTTCCAATAGTTAGTTATAATCATTAGGCAACAAATATCTCTTCAAGATTGTAAAACTCTATCCAAGCCTATTGAGATTGGAGAAATAAAGCGAGCAATATTCTCACTTCAACCTTGTAAGGCACCTAGCCTTCTTCTAAAACAACTTGGCTAATAATTAGATATGTTTTCACTGTTGCTATCATGGATTTCTTTAATAATTGTAGGCTACTTAAAGATTTTAATATCACCTTTTGATAGGGGTCAAATTGATCTGATTTTTATAGATAATTTGTTGAATTATGACCTCTAATTCAGTGTTTAAATGTTTAATTGATGCCCCATAATGTTTGATTTGCATATTGGAGCTCAATGATCAAGATTGGAGCCAAAACATCAAGAAACACCTTTGTTGCTGCCCATAAACGGCACCCTAGT
>JAOXYD010205400.1:0-21228 GCA_028565735.1 Pinacopodium congolense
TATAAGTCCGTTGGTTTTAAAAGTAAAAATCATTTCAAACAACCATCAATTTTAAAGTCACCTAACCAACGCAACACTCATATAGCTGGTGAACTAGTCAATACTGAAGCCACTTGGATTGGTAAAAGATGCACCAATTAAGGTGGATAAATTCTTCATCCTAGTAGATTTCGTGATGCTTGATTTTGAAGAGGATAAGAGCTACCCATTAATCCTTGGTAGACCTTTCATGAACACTGGAAGGGCATTAATTAATGTTCATGGTGGAAAGTTAGTCTTTCATATTGGTGATGAGCAAGTAGCATTTAGCATGAGTAAGGCTTTGTTACATTCAATAGAGAGAAGTGCTTACATGAAGATAGATATGGTTAATAAGTGTGGAAAGGAGCAAGAGGTGAGTCGTGTTAAAGAAGTGGATAATAAGGTTGATAAGGAGGAGGAGTTAGGTAAGGAACTAAAACAAAAACCTTTGGAAAGAACAAATGCCCCTATTCCATTCTCCTTCATGAGACCACTTATGCTTAAGTTACAATCTTTATTTCCAAACTTGAGACATGCCTCTTTGGGTGAGGTAAAAATGCTACCCATGGTTATTTCTAGAAAATTAACTTTAGAACAACAGAAAAGGGTAGTCAATATAAGAAAGAAGAGGATTAAAGCAAAGATGACGTTATTTCATTGTAAACTTAAAACTTGGCTAAGAGAACCACTTAAATTTTCTTAAGTTTACTAGCATTGGGAGCTTGGGAAGGAAAACTCTAAGGGCAAAGCATGTAAGGTTGTTGGGCATCATGGAAAGTTATATCTTAGAGAATTTCCTCTAAAAGAAAGGGAAGTGATTTCTTTCCTTTTCCTTGCTTCTTCTTGATTGAATTGGTGATGGTTAAGTTAATGACCTTAAACTTAGTATGCTTTTGGTTTTTAGTTGCTTTTCTTTTTCAATTCATGTGTGTTGTTTTAAGCATTTGGTTTTCATTTGTTTTTATTTGCTTCCCCTGGAAACACTTGATGTTTAAGTGATCAATTTTGTGTTTAATGGTTGCTTAAAGGTTAGGTGTTAATTCATGGTTTGGAAGAGGGGAAAAAGGAGGAGAAGAAGAAGGTTTTTTTTTTAATAAAAAAATCTCAATGGCTCCTATGATATCTTCTTTTTCCAACATCTTGAAGTCATATGGAATGGCATAAACTCTCTCAAGTCATACCTAAAGATTGAATTTCACTATTTAGGGGAGTCAAGTTCTCTTTCCATTTTAACACTTTTTATGCTTTAATTGTTTTCATCCTCTAAATTGAGGACAATTTAGTTTAAGTGTGGGGTGGAAAATGAGGTTGAGCATGCTTTGTCATTATTCATTCACTTGATTTGTTGCAAGTCTATTAGGAATAACTTGGATGTCTTATGTTAAAATGATAGAAATTGGGAGTTGATTGTGAATTGTGGTATTTTAATTTCATCAATGCTTTTGATTATGTTAGCATTGAACAATTCTTGAGTGATTTCTAACCCAATTTTTTCTTTTCTTTTTAATTTGAGTGATTTGCATGTGTTTTTGAAGACGTATGTGTATAATATCATGCTTTTAAGGACCTTTCACATGATTATTATGTGAAGTTAGAATAGGTTGTTTGCTTTAAGAATTAAAAAGAAACACATGTGTGATTAATTAAAGTGAGCAACTATCATGTTCAAAATAGCTAGGATTTCCAAAAGAAGATGCCATTCATTTAATGAGAAATAAAAAGGAATATCAAAAATTCGAGTGGCTGAAGCTGAAGCAACTACTTTCGAAGTAACAAAAAGAAAAGCAACGACTGGAGTGGGAGAGTTATAGTCAAAAAGAGGATTCCTCACTTGTTTCTCTCATTCAAAATTGTGTATGATACTTTCATCTCGTACGACTCCTAAGTGGTAAAAGAAAGAAGCACTCATCTTCTTTCTTTTTTGATTACCTTCCTCATGGATGTATAAGATCGAATTTATTCGATTTCTAAAAAGGATTACTAATCCTTAACTTTTTAAGGAATCACATGGGTATATAATTTAGTGATAACTGCATGAATTATGGCTTAATTTTTTGTTACTTCAAATCAAAATTGATTGATAATAAATGTTTTAATGAAAAAATAATTTTTTTGCTTTACATTATTCTTTTTCTTAGAATTTATACTTACAAATCCTAATCCTAATCCAAATCTATATCATTAGCAAGATGAGAATTTATGTATAAGAAAACAGAGGAACTTAAATAAATAAAAGGGGGAGCTATATCAGAAATTTTGACTTTTTGTCCCTTTTAAGTGATTGAAAAATAAAGAAAAAGATAATATATTCAATATAATTATGTATTTACAAAATACTGTCTCAATTTTTCCTATTTCATTAGATTTGGGATGTGATACATATATTTGATTAATTAAGGTGAGCAAAGGTTTAACACTATGATGGCTTCAAATAAAAAGATGAAGTTAAAGAGTAGTGTTAGTGTGAGGTGATTTAGTTGAGTAGCCAGGGGTGTGCCCCATAAGACATGCATCTTTACGTTAAAAGGCTAAGTGACCTCCCAACCAAGCTAAAAGAGTGTCATAGCTAAGCAACTAGGTATGCCCCACAAGACATGCACCTTAATATCAAAAGGCTAGGTGACCTCTAAATAAAAAAACTCCAATTATAAGTTGTGTTATGTTTTATTATCTCAAACATCTTTGAATGATTTTACATGATGATTTATATGAAATTAATTATATGCTTAATATTATGCATAAGGGTTGCCTCTTTACTAACAATGTGATTGTGTGTGATAACAAAGTTTTTGTCATGAAAGAATTGCACGTTATGAATTAAATCAAAAGCATTGATGAAATCTTGTTTGTACTTAATTAATTTTCAACACTTGAGAGGTAATTCCATGTGATTTGGGTACATATTTGATTAATTATTGAATAAGATGTTGCTTATATTATTGTGGATTATGTTTATGTTGTGTAGAACTTTGGTGAGCATTTTGAGGCAATTTTGGAGCTAGAAGAGGTGTGGGATTAATATGAGGACTTATAGCATCATATTTTGAAGTTCCACACCAATTTTCAAGGTCATATGACAAGCTATTAAGAATATATCAAGAGAAGAACAAGAGAAGCTCAAACTAGCAGCTATTTTGGTATAGATGACTTTGATGATTATTTATAGAGTTTAGATTGTTATGAAATTTTGTGGGATACAAGAACATCATATGAAGAGCCTGCATATTAAATTTTATGACCATTAGAGGTATGTAGAAGAAGTTATAGAAAAAATAACAAGTAGAGTAGAAAGCTAAAAATTCCAGGTTAGTCACGATTGTGACAAAGACCATCAAAGTCACAACCATGACTTAAAAATTCAATTATGACTTACTAAAATTCTATCTTAGGTATCTTTTTTTAGGTTTTTGATGAGTTTGAGGTGTTAAGGGAATATTTAAGGGTTTAAAACCCTAGGAGCCACCACTAATCATCAATATACTTACCTTAGAAGGCAAGAAATAGGTTGTAGAAGTTTTCAAGAGGCGATACAAAGATCATCCATTAAGAGTTTAAGAAGTTCATCACTTTTCCAAAATTTTCAGCTTAAAGGAATAAAGAGAAGAGTGCGAGATTAACCTTATTTCTTTTCATTCTTTTCATTGCTATCCTTTTGTATGGAGAATATGATTGTTATTATTGAGTTCATTCCATTATGAGTGGCTGAAACTTCTTTTAGGAATTGCTTTTTGAACTTTTTTATGAAACTCTTATTATTAATTCAATGAAATGATGTTTGTTATGCTTTAACCTTGTAATAAATTGAGAGAGTGAGTTTGTTAAACTTGCGTTGAGTGCAAAATGAGAGTCGACATTCAATAGACATATAAAAATTAATTTTATTAATTGATTGAACAGAGATCTTAATCAATTAATAGATTGTTTATAGGATTACTTCACAACTAGTTGGATTTTTTGGAAAAGTTTTGTAAGTTGAAAGATCATAAGACTATTTCTATTTCTATTTCTATTTAACTAGGGAAAATTAGTTACACCGTAAGAGAGGATAACTAAGGCATTACGATAAATTGGGCCATCCATAATTGAATAAATAAACTAAGAGGTAAACAAAATAGAAATAAAAGTGATTCCTAGGTTTTTTAATCTTGAATTCTCAACTTCTTTCAGTTTTTTCTTCAAACTGTTAAGTAGTTTTACTTTAGTTAATTTTCAATTTTTTCTATTTATTTTATGCCTTAAACAAAATATTACTTGAATTGAGTGGCGATTAAACCTAATATTTATGGGACGATATCTATTTTTACTACAAGTTTACGACCCATGAACTTGCGATATTAATGTAAATAAGTTAGTGTTTGCATTAGCGAATCAACAGTGTCTATACAAAACAATAATGATGGTGCATAATGATGTTGTTGTGAGCTTTAATAGAGTGTATTAATGGCTAGTTTTTAGAGTTTAACGAGTTTTAATTATTTGTAATAACTAGTTTGAGTCTTCTATGGCATTTTAAGCTTAATATGGTTATAAATAAATGGTCTAAGGGTTATTAAAGGATATTTATGAACTTTTGATGTGTTTTGGAGAATTAAAGAGATCACAGAAGCTTTCATTATGGTTGTTGAGCTTTTCATGTTTGTTTGGTGTTTTTAAGCAAGTTTTGGTTTTCCTGTTCTTAATTCAACAAGATTTGATTTGTGATTTCTTTATAAATCTTTCAAGAAAGATTTCACTAATACATTTAATCTTGATAAGCTTTTAAACCTTTTAGTTATTGAATTTTCAAGTAAGACATTGTTTATGGTGTAATTCATTTGTTAAAGGAGCTTCTATAATTTTTGGGAATTGGATTGAATGTAAAGGTTTCACTTCACCTTTAAAGAAGATTTGTATAAGGTTACTCTTCACATCAAAGGAAGATAGGATTTTGTAATGGATACTCTTTAACCAAAAAAGAAGTTGTATAATTGTTAGTTAATTAGTGAAAATTTCAAGTTTGATTTTGGAGAGTAGATGTAGGCTAATTGGCATATTTTCAATCCACTGCAAATTATTTATGTTGCCTAACTCTCTATTGCAATTATTTGGATATTTTCATTATATTTATCTTATTTTCACTCGCCATATTCACATCATTATCATTTAGGTTAAATTATGGTAAGAATTGCATTTTAGGTGGATAACTTCAATTTTTTTTTAAAGTACCTAATTTACCACCCTCTTTTGTGCCATCAGGATTAATGAAAAGTATTCAAGGAAAGGTCTAAGAAATATTTAAATGAGTATCATAAGCTATATGGATACATTAATAAGATATAATAATACTAATACATATCTTTTAATATAATGAAATATGGTGGAGACATTTGAGGCATACTCTTGAGGTAGATTGATGCTTTCTTAAAAGTAAACATCAATGACAGTTGTTGAGTGAAATTGGAAGTGATGGTGATGGAGGAGTGTATCTTATTGCCTAAACTATTGTTAAGGGTTAGAATACTAATTCATAATCTTCATTTTTGAACATTTGATAGGTAATTTGAAATTATGTGATGGAGAAGGACTAACCATAATAATAGATATGCAAAAGGTAAATTTGCATCTATTATTTCATAATTGTAACTATTCTTTTCATTAAATATGGTTCTAATTTCATGTGTTTTGTTTTATTTTTCCAATAATAGGAGATGGATGCATCCATTGAATCCAAATTAAGACATATTATCCATAGAATGTGTGATAGACACAATCTCCATAATTAATAATCTAATTATAATGGTAGGGATTTGAGGAAACAATTCTATAAGTGTGCTTGGTCTAACTTTATTGAAGAGTTCAATGAGGAGTTGAAGAGGTTAAACATGTTGAATCTAAGATGTGTTGCTATCATGTTAGAATACCCAGTGCAGAATTCAACTTTATCATATTAAAAATTGAAGTCCAGGTGTCTTGTGGTTGGAATCAAAATATGTGAAACACTCGATAGGTGGATTATACCAATTAGAGATAGGACTACTATTTCAATGCTAGAGACAATTCACAAACAATGATGATGAATAGGAGAGCAAAAATAAGGGAACATGTACAAGCTTAGAAGGGTGAAATTTCTCCATAGATAATGAAGATGATTGAAAAGATTAAGAAGGAAGCAATGCCACGAAGGATCATATAGGATGGACATGGTGTTTTGGAAGTATCAGTGGGTAATTCATAGTATATTGAGAGGCTTAGGGAACATAATTGTAGTTGTAGAGGTTGGGTTTGCATGGATATCCTTGTAAAAATGCAATTGGCACTATACTCCATTCCAAACAGAAGGTGAAGGCATCTGTGTATAATTACTATTTGAAATATACATTTAACAAATTGTATAAGAGTGTTATACAACTTATTATAAGATGTATATTTTTCTTTCCTACTAATGAGCATGAATAAATTCATCCCCTAATAAATAGAGTTAGGCATGGAAGGCCCAAAATGGTTAAAAGGAAGTATAAAAGTAAGCCTTAATAATTAAAGAAGAAAGATATGCACAAATTATCTCAAAAGGGTTAGTTGTAGAAGTGTACAAAATGTGGCTCAACTTATCATAATATTAAATCATACAAAGTTCCCTTTAAAAGTAGTTTTGATCTAGAGCTCATTAAGCTTAACTACCTCCTTAAGCTTAGCCACCTTCTCAAGCTTAAACAACAAAATGCTCCAAGTAACCCTAATGGATATAACTGGTTTATTATTTTATTTACCAACTATTTTATATTTTTTTTATGTAAGGAAACTCATTAGGAATAATAAAATGGTAAGGAACCTATCTAAAAAAAAGGAATTTTGGTGAAGTTGATCCAATGTCCTTTAACCTACCATTACTTCAAGGAATTGCAAAAGGATACAAGATGGAGGAGAGCAGTAATTAGAAGGACAATCTATTTTTCACATGTTTATGAATCAACGTCTTATTAACCAAATTCTTAACCATGATAAAATAGCATAAAATTGGTCATTTTAAAATATATTATTAGTCTTTTGGCTTGAAAAATAAGGGGATGTTTAGTTGGATTATGGGTTGTGATTTTTTGTTGTTGTTGTTGTTATGTTTTTGTATTGGTTATTGTGTTTTCTTTTTCGATTTCTTTGCTATATTAATGTATTTTCTTTATTGATTTTTGTGTTTAGAAAAATAGGAAACCAAAACAAAAAACTAAAACCAAAGTAAACAGGCCCTAAGCTTATAATCTATGGATAGATTGACATTATTTTATTTACATTGATAATTTGATAGAATGGATTATCAAATTGAAAATCCTTGATAATAATCAAAATTTAATGTTTCCTTTATTTGTACATGTTAGTAACATTTCATCATATGACAATATATGGATTGTCTAAATAAAACTAAACGCATAAAGTAAATCTATTTTAAATAACTAAAGTTTTTGTTCATATTAATTACATTTTTCCAAAATAACTACATCACATATTTAAAAGAACTTATCTTTTATACACTATTCATTAGACATGTAACTTATTTACTATTGGATCAAATTACTGTCACATATGATGAATTACAATATGTAATCCAACAATAAAAAGTTAACACAAAATTAATAAGCATCGACCTTGTCACCTTCTTCTCTTTCACTAAAGCTTCAATATCAAGTTTCATTCTTTTAATTTCCTTTTAGATTTCATCTCTCCTCACTTCCTTATTAGAATTCAACCTATCAATATGGTCTTCATCCATAAAAGAGTCACTTAAAAAAGGAAGGATAAAAGTGAGCCTTAAAAGTTAAAGAAGAAAGACATGCACAAATTATCTCAAAAGGGTCAGTTGCAAAAGTGTAAAAAATGTGGCTCAGCTTATCATAATAGTAAATCATACAAAGTTCCCTCTAAAATCTATTATTGAGTTAGAGCTCATTAAGCTTAGCTACCTCCTTAAGCTCAACCACCTTCTCAAGCCTAAACATCAAAATGCTCTAATTAACCCTAAAAGATATAACTGATTTATTATTTTATCTACCGACCATTTTATATCTTTTTTTATGTAGGGAATCTCATTAGGAATTAAAAAATGGTAAGGAACTTATCTGAAAAAAAGGAATTTTGGTAAAGTTGATCCAACGTCCTCTAACCTAGCATTGCTTTAATACGAGAGGATACAAGATGGAGGAGAGGCAATTAGAAGGACAATGTATTTGTCACATGTTTATGAATCATCATCTTAACAACCAAATTCTTTAACATGGTAAAATAGAATAAAATTGATCATTCCCAAACATATTATAGTCTTTTGGCTTGAAAAATAAGCTTATAATATATGGATGTAAAGTTTTAAAAAAATTCTATGTAAACAAGCTCATAATCTATGGATGGATTAACACTATTTTATATACATTGATAATTTGATAAAATGGATTATCAAATTGAAAATCCTTGGATAATAATCAATTTTAATGTTTCTTTTATGTGTACATGTTAGTGACATTTCCTTATATGACAATATATGGATTAACTAAATAAAACTAAACGTATAAAGTAAAACTATTTTAAATAACTAAAGTTTTTGTTCATATTAATTACACTTTTCCAAAATAACTACTCGTATATTTAAAAGACTAAACTTACCTTTTATACACTATTCATTAGACATGTAACTTATTTACTACTGGATCAAATTGCTATCATATATGATGAATTATAATATGTAATCCAACAATAAAAAGTTAACATAAAATTAATAAACATAAACCTTAACACCTTCTTCTCTTTCACTAAAGCTTCAATATCAAGTTTCATTCTCTTAATTTCCTTTTAGATTTCCTCTCTCCTCACTTCCTTATTAGAATTCTACCTATCAATATGGTCTTCATCCATAAAAGAGTCACTTTTCATAGAAACCTTTGCTCTTTTATCATTAGCTTCATTCCTCAACATTTCAATTTGATTTTTCAATATTTTTTTAACATTTGAGCCCTAGCACAACATAGAACATCATACATCATACATCATAAAAACTTGCAATTTCTAACCTACATGCAAAATAACAAATTATATAAACAAATATGTTTGCTAACTTTTTAGTATGTAGTAAAAATATCATGCGCACAAAATACCTGACACAATTATAAAATTTTTTTAAAAAAATTATAAAGTCTTTTCATTTTCATTTAAAAAATATATATAAAGCCTCTCCCTAGATTTTGTTCGCTTTATATATCAATTGATTCAAGACATGTAAACATTGCAAATTGGAAAATTTTACATTATTAGTAGCATTTATGTTAGAGGACTTGGAGCTTGCTAACTCCATGACTAAGATTACCAAACCCTATTTTTGCAACTATAATATGTTGAGAAAGCTTAAAAGGTAGATAAAACACAAACCTCATCTCAATTCTTGAATGATAATTTTCATTTATACATACACACACACACACACACACACACAGATATATATATATATATATATATTAGACAATTCTTCCAATTCAAATGTGTAAAGAAATTAATAGAAGCATATATAAGTATATGGGTATATCCTGAGAAAAAATTAACCTTTACAAAGAACTAAATTGGTAAGAGGTGACACCAAAAATTAAAGAACATTGCATAGATTCCTTGACCTCACTTAAGAAATGGGATACATTTAAAAGCTTTGGGTAGCTAGGATTTAGGAAAAAATGGATTTGAGAATATGGGTTAACTCGGTTTCATTACACAATAAGGAGATGCTATAAATTGAAGAAGATTTCATGGATTCCTTAAAATCATTCAACAAACATATGAGGGCTTTAAGCAGCCGCGATTTAGGGAAAATGAGTTTTATTGCTATGATTTTTTTAGGTGTTATTACATAATTTAACATATGTTTAAATAAATTTAAGTTTAGGATTTACATAAACATAAGGATAAGTGCCACGGAAAATTGTTAATAGGTTGCTGGCCATTTATAGACAACTTAATATATTTTTCCAAACTATGGAGGTATTTTGTTAACGTTAGGATCCATTATGTTAAAAAATAATGAGAGCTTATTTGTATTCTAGTAGAAATATTTAAGGCAAATCTCCAAATTTGGTTTTACAAGTCTAAAGTATATAGGTCCAGAATAATACTAATACAAATACAAGCTATATTTTTAGCCTAACATGCCTTAATATTTTGTCAATATCAACATCTAAAAGGAAGGATTTAAGAAAAGAAGAAGAAAGCTCTTAAAAATAAATGATAAAGTGTTGCACCATGATAAGTGATAACATCTTAGTAGAAGCAAAAGAACTAGTGATAAATATTAGTAATGAATTATAGAAGGATAAATGTGGATATTAGTAGGAGTTATTAATGCTTTAAAAACCAGATCAAAGATCAAACCAACAAGAAGATGTTTAAGGTTCAAGTGGCATTAAACTATCATAAAGTTGGTATAGAGTGAATAAGAAGTAGAAATTATAAGAATAAGAATAAAGTATAATATAGAAATGAAATACTTTATTGAAATAAAAATTGTCTATTAATGTATAAATAACTAATAAAAAATCTAATAATTTTAATTAAAATTTAATTCAACGTAAAAATTCTAAAATAATAATAAATATCAAAATTTTGTTTATAAAGAAGGTTGTTTCTTATCATTATCAAAAACTCCAAATTATCAAACATTATTTAAAGATCATAAACTCGTTTTCATCTAAAGTATCTACATTAACATCCCTTTTTGTATTTAAATAACCAATATGCTATTAATGTATAAAATTATTTTCTATTGTAACATATTATATTTTTAATTTTAAATATGTTTAAAATAAGATATCAATTAACGACTGATAAATGTTCTTAAATCATATAACAGATGCTTTTCTTTTAAAATCACATTTTCAAGTTCACTATAATTAAGATCAAATGATAGTTCTTCGTCTTCAACCTAAAAATCAGTAAAATCAAAATAATCAATATCAATTAGATGATATGTTCTCTTTTTACTATTAATAGAGAAATTATTGAATTAATAATAAAAAATATAATTAATTGAAAATTTAAATTAAATCAATAATATATTAATTCTTCATCCTCATATTACAAGTAACATAAACATAATCGTTGATTTTTTATGTTCTAATTGATTTTTTTATATTAATATATCCAAAATCATTTTAATTATGTTTACAACTAGACATAGATGCCACTTTATTGAGTAATTAAATAGAAAGTTGTTGGTTTCTATAACACTTAAAAAGAGGATGAATTAGCTTCTTCTAAAAATTTTCTAAGTTAATGGACCTAAGTTTACCAAGTTCTTTAAACAATTTACAAAAACTAAATAAACAATTCTATAAACAATATAAATAATTGTATAGACAATATAAACAATTGTATAAGTAACTTGTAAAAGTAAAACTTTAAAGTAAAAGAGAAAGGGACAGTATATGTAAACATAATTTATTGTGGCTTGGAGACAACATCTTTCTCTTTAGTCTACTCATCAATTACTTATTGAGAATTTCACTATTACATCCCTTTTTCAATAGGCTCTAGGGTAACCTTTATAGTGTTTCACCTTTTCACAAGGCTTAAGTATAACTTTTACAATGACTTTCTTTTTCAGTAGGTTAAAGAATAACATTTGACAAATTTTACTCTCAATATTACTATCCCATATAAGACACTTCTTAAAATGTGTCACTCTTGTCGAACCCAAGTACTTAGGGGCTCATAAATGATCTTGATTGAATGCATAAATATAAACTCACAATTTTCATCAACACTTCACTAAAACTCAACTAAAATAACACTCATAAGACTTTAAATCTCTGTATAATTGTTTCTCAATTCTTGGATTCACATAAATTTCATAAATGTATAATCAACACACAAATACACCTATTTATTGGTGAAAAACATCCAGCTAACTATTTATTATTGTTTAACGTTGCAAAATAATTAATACATTCTCTTGTTAGATTTTGATCTTTGTTGATTTATGCCTCAAATAGATGGCTAGTATATCACACTAGTCTGCTAGTCTAATTCCAAACTGGTTTTCCATGTAAAAAAACATATCCAATTCAATCCGAATTAATTCCTAACATATTCATATATATCCAAATCATCCAAAAACAATTTCTAGCATCTTTAACCACTTCTTCACAATCATTCACATAATTTTTCATAATCATACAGCTTCTTATTTTACCATAATTCTTAATCACTTACCTTAATTTGAACAATTTATCCTAATGTTTTCAACATCATCTTTTCATATATTCTTTAACATAATCATACACATTAACCTATTCCAATCTCATAATTCATCCTATCATTTACATCTACTTTATTTCAACAACCTTTTATCTATTCAAACAATTTATCCTTTTTTCGCATAAGCCTTAAGACACATACGTCACACTAATTCCTAAAACCATTTTAGTAAATTAAGAGGATTTTAAAAAATGATTCACATAAAACTCTTCTTGATTATATATTCTATATGCAAAACCACTAACCATGAATGCATGATGCATGATGTTAGCCTATTAATACTATGGAAAGACCATAGTGAGACTTATAATAAAAGCTTATAACAACAACCTATTCTCTTTAGTTATCTTGGAGCTTGATATTTTATTCATTAACATAAATTTCATTTTAAACTTTTGTCCTTTAGACTTCATAAACTCCATTCCATTTTATGGTGCAAGGCTCTAAGACTCCAATGTGCATATTTACTCCAAGGCTTTAATATGCATCTCCTCAACACGTGTACATCGTACCTATTGATAAGTGTGAATTTAGTTTCTGTTTTTCAGTTGTTTTTATGTGTTTTATATGTTTCCTTGTTTGTTTTAACATTATTTTACTTGTTCTTTTGCATCTTTTCATGATCTTTTATATTTTGAATTGTTTCTTTATATTTTTTAGTATTTAAGGGTAAATTTTGAGCTTATTTGAGGGATGGATTGATGCACTTTGGTGGTTGGATATGTAGGTATCAGAAATTCAGCATTGGATGTGGTTCAAGTGACTTGGAAGATGCATTAGATTGACTTATAGAGCTTAAAATATGATGCAATTTTGTGGAGTTCTAGAGAAATATGTGTGGAGCTTTAATATCAAATTTCAAGTCAATTGGATTTCTAGATAAGGAGTTATGGCCAGAAGAATGAAAGGTGCAGAAAGCTGGAAAAGTCGTCAAATCTGGGGAAGTAGTCTCACGATCGTGGGATGGTGATTGTGAGATGGGGTCAGAATCCCATGATCGTGGGAATCGTGAGCAGAAACATGACGTGGGTCTTACTTACTTGAGAGTTTTTGAGTTGTTTGAACATATAAAAGGGTTATAAACCCAAGGAGTTGTCAATAAACATTTAGGGACTCACCTAAAGAGGCAACAAATAGGTTTTAGTGTCTTCCAAAGTGGGAAATCAAGATCAACATCCATCTTTTGGCAATAACTTCTCATCTGTAGAAATTCCAGCATAGGAGAACGAAGAGAAGATTACTCTCATCATCTAGTTTCTTATTTCTTTTTCTCTTCTATTGACTTTATTATGGATTTTGTGATAGTTGAGCATGCTATTGATATTACGAGTGGCTGAATATATTATAGAGATTGCTTTTAAACTACTTGTTAAACTCCTACTTTGTTGTTTTGAATGAATGAATGCTTTTGATGATTGTTGAGCTTATACCTTGCAAAATATTGAGAAACTGCATTGGGTAATTAGTGTAGGGCTATATAATGAGAGTTGGCACCCTATAAACTTTCATTTCATCAAGTTAATTTATTAGTTAGAGAGAGATCTTGACTAATTATTTGATTACCTATAAGATAGCTTCATAACTAGTTAAAATAGTGGGTTGGTTTTGTAGATTGAGAGATTGCATAATCAATTCCATTTACTTTAGCTAGAGACACTTGATTACACCTTGAGAGAGGGTAATTAAAACATTAGGGCATCTTGGGTCAAGCATAATTCAATCACCAAGGTAGGAGGGAGACAAGTTAGGGAAAAAGTGATCTCTAATCCTAAATATTAAAATCCAAAGTTTCTTCACTTTTGTTCTATCATTTTCATATTGCTAGTTTATTTGATTTAGTTTATTTTTCAATCTTTATTAAATGAAATTGGGTCTTGAATAAAGTATAACCTAAATTAAGTGGTGCCTAAGCTATAATCCCTGTAGGATCGATACCATTCTTTACTATAAGTTACACTCCGTATGCTTGCAGTTTTGAGTGTAAAACTAGTAAGATAGTTTTGCAGACTCATTAACACATATCTTTCCATCATATCTTTACATACCTAACACATTGGTAGTGATGTTTTGTTATTATCAAAACTAGGTGGAGCCACCCTTGGTTTAATAGTTTGTCTCTTTTTTATAATGACAAAACCATATGATATTAGGAATAAGTAAATAAGCAAAACCATATAACTATTTTTCTTTTCCTTATAAAATTTCTCCTCTAATATCACATACTTTCTCCCCTTTTTTTAATAATTAAAAAGTTCAAAAAATATCAAACCACATATATCCAGTGTCATCAAACGTAAAAATATTATCAAATATTCAAAAAATTATAAAGCTATGAAAAATAAGAAACTATCTCATATCACTTAAGAACTTTAAAAAGGACACTCCTTCCTTATATCACTTCATCATCACTTAAATAGTTCAATAGCTTTATACTAAATCTCTAAACAAATTATAACTCAAATACCTAAATGGCTCTATACCAATTTGCAAATAGCTAACAATATACTTAAAAATCAACACTGGTTATAAGACATTAGTATCATCAACAATTTAACCTTACTATCACATATCCAAAACTCATTTTAAAATCACAAAACCACAAATCCAAAATAAATATCAAATTTGTTTAAAAAATTTTTAAATTTGCTTAATTACCAACTAGAAAATTCAAAAGAGTCACTCCTCATTTATATAATTCCAAAGGTAGCAAGACAGTCATATCAGAAATTGATATCTATCACAATATCATAATTCCATGTCCAAACTTCTCCAACAACATATTCATGATAAAGCACTTAATAACCATCAATTTATCAAAATTTTGGCTAACTTCCCTTAAATTAATCATAATTTATAAACTAACTTAGATTTAACAAATTCATATTTCGCAAAATTTACAACTAATTACAAAATCAAATTCATTACAACTACCTCTAGGTTGATTGAAAGTCATGACTCCCCCCAAGTAAGACATAATAGCTTATCTAACTCTCTCAAAATTGGTTAAACAACACGACTTCTTCTATTCATGTATTATATTTATGAAAGACTTAATATCATAACTAATTCTCTCTCCCCTCTTTTTGGAAAGCAACATAATGAAAGAATTTATCAAGTTTATCAAAGCTCAAGATTTTATAAAATTGATGAAATTCTTCATTAACTAACATTTATGTAACTCAAGGTTAAAATTTAATTTCCAAAGCTTAAAACACTTAGGCTTACCTCTAATTTATGCATTAAGAGTTATTTAAAAACTTAACAGCACAAGACTTCAAAATATTTCCAAATTTCTCAATTGTTGAAGACAAGTGAACTATAAAATTATCAAATGTCATTGAAGCTTCAAAACTGATTTCAATAATTCCAATGCAATCAATATCGTCACATCTTGTGAGATTCTTGCATTCCAACTAAATTCACTCACTTTTTTAAGAAATTCAAAGTTCCCTTAAAGAAAAAAATTTTCAAGTTCAAAGGCATCAATTTTATCAATTCTTCCTTTTATCAATTTAAGAAAAGGTATAAAAATTTAAGCCTATAGTCATTCAAAATTCTCAACGTTATTGCAACTAATCAACCATGAATTATTCTAAAGCTAAATGTCATGAACCATTGATATTTAAAAGACACCATCATTTCTTAGGGAATTTAATCACTAAAAAATTCATTTAATATCATATTCATATTCAAGGACATGAATGAAGATTAGTATCAAACAACCTAATGGATTATTAAACTTCTTAATTTTTTTTCATAAAATGAAAAGTAACATAGTTGCAATTCATTAAAAAAAGATTTATCTAAATTATCAAACCTTTTTTAGTAAACAATTTTGAAAATTCCTTCACTTTTATAAAATCATAAAAAAACATCAAAGCTACCCCTCAATAAAAGCAATAATTTTTATTTCATAAAAAAATGCAAATGAAAATTTTTAAGATAATGATCATGTGGGGTATTTAAATATCACAAATTTAAGCAAAGTTTAAAGAAAATAAAAATCAACATGCTCCCTTTCCAAGACATCTAAAATTTCTCCAATTTCTCTCAAAAGCATACTTACACAAAATTTTCTATTTTCTAATTATGCAAAATCTATTCATGTAGGAAAAATATATCATTCCTGAAGTTTTCAAATAATCAAGCAACACTTAAAATTATTCAAAGGCATCAAGTGTGCATTTCATATCCCAAAGAAATTTGCACTAAAATAATAATCCATAAGATCAAAAATTATTTAAAACACATAACCATATAAATACACCAAAGTAGATATGTACCTCCCTCTTGTGTATATCACCAATTTCTTTTCTTCCTTGGATCAATAATATGTTTTGTTGATTTTTTCTTTTATTATTTAATAAACCCTTGATAGACCTACGGAATAAAATCTAATGGATCTTTGGTACCCATACTAACTTGGATTCTTAGGGGCTAACAACATTTCTACCATTTATACCTCTTGGCAAAACATTCCAAGAGCTTAGTTTATCATAACAAAAACATTCTACATGTCCATAATGTTCACTATAAGTGAAAACTGAAGGTGTATGTGATCTATATGCATTTTTATAAACATAACTAGATCTAAATTCATTATGGGACCAAGTATGATAGCTTTGCCTAGGTTAAAAATATATTCTCCTAGCATCATATTTATATTGTGACATGGTCTAAGGTGTTGTATCACTATATGTCTCCTTGCGATGAATATGGCACATAGTATATGGATAAGACATGTTTCTAGACTTTTATACATGCATACAAGAAACACTATAATGAGATAGACTCCTTTGCCTGACATACGACCAAATTGCCTCATGTGATAATTATGTATTTTTATAAAAGTGGTACTTATTTTTGGTTCTATTCACTTCCTTCCCAGATTTAGGCCTATATGTATACATGAATGCATGATAACTTGTCCTACGTTAGGAGCTAGAAGATGATGGCCTAGATATACGTTCTTCTTCTAAGTTTTTTCCCTTTATGAAAGTGGTCTTACTAGTGGGAGGTCCATTAACACTAGTGTATCCTAGTCCATTTCTATCATTTTTAAACTTCAGTGTTCCCATCACTAATTCACGTTTCTCATTCCCTTAAGTGAATTTAGCCAAGGATTCCTTAAGGGATTCTATATATCTTTTTAGTGATGTATTTTCATTAACTAATTTATGATCATCATTCTTTAATTCTAATTGTTTCTCTAAGGATCCATTTTCCTCTACCAATCTTTACATATCACACTCATTGGCATTCTTTGATCTTCTTCTTTTCTTAAGGATCCATTTTAAATCTTGCATACATTTAAAAATTTTAAGGTTTCTTTATGCATGGTTGACAACTATTTCTTTTCTTAGACAATTCTTTCAAGTATTATACTAATTCATCATAAGAAAAATCTAAAACACAATCATCTTCATCATGACTTGAATTTAAACAAGTAGGTTCATCATCATTTGTACAAGAATTTAAACAAGAGTGTACCTCTTCATGTCCCACAAAGCTTGTGTAGGAAACCTTCTTCTTCAGAAGATTCATTCTCTAATTCTTGAATATGGTTGGTACCTTTGTACATAGCATCTAATATACACCACATCTCATTATCCATAATGCTCTTTGAAACTAGATTAAATACATTTCTATGTAGTGCACAAAGTAAAATATTCATGGCATTGTTATTCAAAGGCATTAATTTCATATCATTGAAATCCTATTACTTTTACTCCTTAGGAACTTTTTTTCAATTTACTATTTTTATAGGAATAAGGGGGACTTTTGAAATTATCTTCCATAAACCTAAATTTTTACTTATTAAGAAAGACTTTATTCTAATTTTTCAATACAAATAATTATCCCACCTAAACAAAGTGGGAGTATCTATGTTTTTACCTAAAAGTGACATTATCTTTTATTCATTAATTCGTTAGAATTGAATTATGTGAGACCTATGCTCTGATACTACTTGTTGATCCCTATGATAATTTAGGGAGGTGGTGAATTAGGTTCTTTAAAAATTTTTCTAAGTTAATGAACTTAAGTTTACCAAGTTCTTTAAACAATTTGGAGAAGCTAAATAAACAATTTTATAAGCAATATAAACAATTGTGTAGATAATATAAACAATTGCATAAACAACTTTACAAGTAAAACTTTAAAGTAAAAGAGTAAGGGAGAGAATACATGAATCAAATTTATAGTGATTGAAAGACAACTTCTTTCTCCTACATCCACTTTTTAATAATTTTTTAAGAATTTCACTATCATTTCCATTTGTCAACGGACTCTAGGTTAGCCCTTACAATGGTTCACTGCTTCATAAGGCTTAAGTGTAACAGTTACAGTAACCTTGCTTTTCAATAGGTTAAAGAATAATTTTTCACAAATTTTGACTTTCAAAATTAGTACACCACAAAATGCACTTATCAAAATATATCACTCTTGACAAATCTCAGTGTTTAGAGGCTCACAAATGATCTTAAATCAATGCCAAAATATTAACTCATAATTTTCATCAACAATTTGTCAAAACTAAACAAAAAAATCACTTACAAGACTTCAAATCTATTGTATAATTCTTTCTTATTTCTTAGATTCACATAAACTCAATAGAAGCATAAACAACATACAAATACACCTATTTATAGGTGAAAAACATCCAACTAATCATTTATTATTGTTCCCCAATGTTCCAAAACAATTAATACATTTTTTGGTTAGATTTTGACCATCTTTGTGGATCGATAATACAAACTCATAGAGACTTGCCTGTTTATGGTCTTAGTTTGATTGATTTTATATTTAGATTTATTTTATTTAAAAACTTAGGTAGTATCACGTATCAAGTTTTTGGTGCCATTTCTGAGGACTGTGTTTAATTACTAGGATATTATACTCTTTATTGGGCCAGTCATCTTTGTTTTCTTTTTATTTTCCTTTTTTTCAATTTTCTATATTTTTATTTTCTACTTTTTTATTTTTCTAAAATTTTTATTTGTTTAGGAGCTTTCCTTCTCTTGATCTTTCATTGGTTCTTTGATTTTTAGGTTAGATACTTCAGTGTATGATAAGAAGTCATTCTATGGTTTTGCTTGAGCATGATCTTGAGGTTGAGAGAACATTTCATATAACTTTAAGAGAGAAGAAATATGCTAAGCTTGAGGTTTAACACTTATAATTAGAGAACACAGATAGAGAGTTGGGACTAAGATCTCAATTAACTATGGGGGATTTGTCACAACCTTTACTATAATTCACTGAATCTAGCATACACAGGCAAAGGGTTGAGGTAATGAGTTTTGAGATCAAATCTCACATGATACAAATGCTCCATAATTATGTCTACTTCGATGAGTTGCTAAATCAGGACTAGAATGCTCATATTGTAAATTTTATAATAAGTTTTGACACTTTAAGTTAAATGGTCTATCAAAAGAGGCAATAAGGCTAGAATTATTCCCGTTCATCATAAGAAGTAGAGCCAAGTCATAGAAAAAATCTAATCCTTCTATCCATCACCTCTTGGAACTAATTTGTAAAGAAATTTTTTACAAGGTATTTCCCTCCATCTCAATTAGCTAAGTTGCACAATGATAAATATCTTTTCAGTAGTGGGAGAAACAAGATTTACATGAGGTACAGGAGCATTAGAAGGACATGATGAAGAATTTTCCCCACCATGGCTTTAATCTAGGGATGCTTATACAGACTTTCCATGGAAGCTTAAGCTTTTCCATTAAACAATTGATAGATGCATATTCTGACAGTACTACAAGTTTCAAAACACTTGATTAGTTATAAGAATAAATAGAGAATATCACCTTGAATACCTACCAGTGGGGCAAGTAGAAGCCTAAGCCTAATGGAGGAGTGTACAATATTGATGTAGTAGCCTCATTGGAGCTAAAGTTGTTGCATTGACGAAAAAATTGAGCAATATAACGGTTGCATTTGCATAAGCTTAGGTTATAAGCTGTGAATTTTGTAGAGGAGGCCATTTAAATCATGAGTACCAGGTATCAGGAACTAGTATTCAGATTGAGTAAGTTGACTACATTGGGAATCGACAGAATAATCCATATAACAATGCATATAATTTAAGGTGGTGAAATCATCTTAATTTTTCATGGTTAGGACTAATCTAATAACATCAAAACCACCCACCTAGTTTCTAACAAAAATATCAACCTGAACTAGGAGAAGCTACTTGCTAAGTACATCACTACTTCAGATGATCAGTTTAAAATATAGAAACTTCAATCAAGAATTTGGAGAATCAAGTAGAGTAACTTACAAAGAGCATATCAAAGATATCATTAGGTACCTTGCAACACAACAAGAAGAAAAACCCAAAGGAGCATGTGGATGTGGTGTTTATTAATAATGAGGAGGAGGTAGTTAGTCAGTTGGATGGAACTGAGAAGGAAGTTGTGAAGAATGAGGAGGAGAAGTGTTGTTCATTGGTTGAATGATTAGAAATGGGGGTTCTTTAAACCGATTTTACTTTGAAAACCAAAATGAGATTAAGCAAAAACTAACGTGACAAAAGGCAAGTACACCTATCGAACAAGTAATAAAGTGGAGTAATTTTCAGACTCCAAGTGTCGAACCCAAGGGAAAATGTTTGGATTCTTAAGTTAATTACCAAATTAATTAGATTACAATTATCTATGAAAATCTAAATTAAATTATTAAAAGACGAAAAGATTAAATTAAAGACCTATTTAAGTTATGCTTCAAAACCTTTGCAATTTTAGTTATAAAATGATTTATAAAATTACTGAAAATTATAATCTTGCGGAATCCAGCTCTGGATAAGTGATTAATGAATTAAATGAGCTTGAAAAAACATTCAAAGGCAGATTAAAGTTCTTTCACGAATTTAAGACAAAGCTATGGTTAAGACTTATGCCTTTTCTCCATTTAACTTAGTTTAAAGTTTGGTTATGC
>JAOXYD010205427.1:0-21223 GCA_028565735.1 Pinacopodium congolense
TGATTTAGGTTGTTCCACACTTATGTTTTATTTATCTTTAATCATGTCAATTTATCATCTTTTTCAACATAATCTATAATCTGTCGAAAATTTTTCGATTTTGATGCATATTTTTAGAAGTCTTTCCTTTTGTTTTCATTTAGTATGCCCCTTTAAGATGTTATAGTATTAATTAAGTATGTTAATGATTGAACAATTTTAAATTGCTTCATGTTTTCAATGATGATGTCTTTTGACAATTATGAATTCCATTTTTAAACGCATGGTATTCAAGCAGAATGTGCCTTCTTTTGAATGATACCTTCATCTTTCTTTAGTTTTTTTTTTTGAAAAAAAAAGAAAAAGAAAAATAGAGAAACAAATTAAAAATGCAAAAAAAAAACAAAAAATAATAAAAAATAAAAGAAAAAATAGAGAATTGGAATAAGTGAATTTTACACTCTGCTGACTTCTAACCGCTTGGTTAAAGTTTATGAGTAGACAAAGCCAGTTGATGAAAGGTGGCTCAATCCAATAAGTCAGGGGTTTTTCATGACAAAATGTTCACCTTTGAGTATGAAAGATTAAGCGACTTCTTAACTAAGCTTATAAACTCACAATTTTGGTTTAGGTTTTGCTTTTAAGCAATAAAGGATGTTTGATGATTTTGAAAGATGATACATTTACTTTAGCACTATTCATTTTGTTCATAGACTTTGGCATGAAATTTGGATCGAATTTAAAGTAATATAAAGTGATTTAAGATTGTTTACAAATTAGTATGTTTAATTGGCTATATATCATGTTATAGGTGCATAATGTTTCAAAATCTACGAAAATTGGCCCGTTGATCATGTTTAATGAATTGATGAAGTTTTTAATAGCTTATAGGTCATGTTGAACTAGATGATTGAGAGATTTGCTTAAGGACAAGCAAAAACTAAGTGTGGGAGAGTTGATAGTCTTGGAATTTATCATCTTTTCATATCAATTTTATGCCAAATTATTGTTTAATTACTCCAACTTGATGTTAAAGTATCTAAATATCATTTACATTCATTTATATGTAGATTGGAAACCAAAACATCAAAAAATATATGAGAAAAGGCAAGAAAAATTCAGAAATCAGAACTCAAACAATTGGTGCTATCACCCCGTTGTTTTACTCTTCACCCCGTCATTCTACCCCTGAAACCAGTTACTAAAATGACGGTGTTCTTGAGGCGACATTTAACTCCAATTAAGTGCTGTTTAAGTGCGCGATTACACATTTTCCAACTACAACTTGCTCCAACTTATGCTACCACTTGCTCAATTTATATCCACTTTCTCTTATCATATAAGTGAAGGTCTGTGAATCAAATTTAAAGGATCTAACATCAAAATTTAGAGAGATTTCAGATCAAATCTTTTAGTTTTCTCTTTTCTCTTTTTAGGTTAGGTTTTCTTTTCTTTTCCATTTCCAGATCTTCTATATTGTAATTTCAAGTTGTTTTGAGGATACAAAGGAGTTCATAGATGTGTTAGGAAGCTGTCTAACACTTTGTTACCTTATTTGGTGCTTTCTAAACACTAAATTCATTGGTTTTATACTCTTTTGTTCATATATACACAAGAACAAATTATGCCCTTATTTCAATCCTAATTATAATAGAAAAATTAGATAATATAACTCATGAAATGGATCAATTTTCTACTGTAATTCAAAATTATGATAGACAATTTAATCTTAATGAGTAAGCTGATAAATTTTTAACATAATTAGTTCATTTTGAACAAATTTAGTAAGTTTAGAAAGAACATTAAACACTCTATTTACTTTATTTTAATCAATTCATGAAAAACAATTTGATAAAATAAAAGAAATTATAAGTACATTAGATGATCTTACAACACATATTGTGGATTTAAAATTACATAAATGGCATTAGTTAGCTCAAGAATTTATAAATTTAGGAACACAATTCTATAAAAAAACTCTAAAACAAAAACAAGAAGAAGAACAAAAGCAGAACATTATAATTATTGAACCATGGAAACTTTAGAATCAGATATTTCACAAAAATTATCAGAAATAACCAAACTATTTAATGATTTCTCATGTAATATGAATTGCTCCAACTAGGTTTCTATCTATCATATGTTCATTATATTTATGATGGAATCTTTCTGCTATTGTTTGATTTAAAAGATGGGGTAATTTTTGAATAAATACATCTATATAGAGTATTTGTTCTGAAATAGGGAATTGATAATAATATTTTTTTATATTCACTTATATATTGTTCGAGATAACGTAAATCACAGATACTCATATTGTTAAGATGCCATATTGCTTTTTTATGTTCATCATATCTAATTTGATGTGCATAATGTAAATAATCTTTTCCAAAGAATTCTCTATAAATCTCCTTTGTAATGATTTTTAAAGCATGATTTAGTGTAGTAACTTGTTGATAAGCTGGTAAAATTTTAATTCGTTCTGAGTAGTCTAATAACCAAGCTAATACAATGCCTTTTGTCTTATAGATGACATAATTAAAAAAGGTATTTGGCTTCATATTTTCGAATGTTTTTTCTAATTAAATTATTAATGAGATTTTATTATCCCATCAATTAATTAATGATACTGGTTCAATGACACAGTCGAGATCGAGAAAGCCATCTGGACCAATAGAATGAACTATTTTTGGAGTATATTCAGTGGGATTTCTTCATATTTTATTATATTTTCTGAAATATCCTGTTTGATTAATATTAGGGTGGTCACTGATAAAAGGCTATTTTTCCAATTCAGTAGTTCTAGTCCTTTTTAGTCTATAACTAGTTTCAGGTTAGTCAGATACTAAATATTTAGGTGTATTTTGTTTAATTTGTTTGTCTTTTGATTCAGTTTTAATTGGAGGATTTTCGTTATATACTTGATCTTGATCAGAATCATAACTATAAATAAGTTCATCATGATTAGTTATGGGATTGATTATTTGAGGGGTTTCTTTAGTTTGTCATTGAATATCTTTAAATATTTTGGTTATTTCTGATAATTGTTGTGAAATATCTTATTCTAAAGTTTCCATGGTTCAATAATTGTGATGTTCTGCTTTTGTTCTTCTTCTTGTTTTTGTTTTTGAGTTGATCAATAGAATTTAGTTCTTAAATTTATAAATTCTTAAGCTAACTTATGCCATTTATGAAATTGTAAATCCATAATATGTGTCGTAAGATCGTCTAATGTACTTATAATTTCTTTTATTTTTTCAAATTGTTTTTCATGAATTGATTGAATTAAAGTAAATAGAGTATCTAATGTTCTTTCTAAACTTACTAAAAAAATTTTAAAATGAACTAATTCTATTAAAAATTTATCAGCTTGCTTATTAAGATTGATTTGTCTATCATAATTTCGAATTATAGTAGAAAATTGATCCATTTTATGAGTTAGATTATCTAATTTTTATGTTATATTCATCAATAGATAACTAGCTCTAATACCATTTTTTTAATGAAGCATGAGATGCAAATTATTTTGGAAATGTTCAGATAATTTTAATTTGATTAATTAACTATTATGTAATTAATCATAAATTGAATTTTTAAAATCTTCTATTTTATATTGTAAATAAGAGTATAAATAACTGAGATTATAAGTGAGAGCTACTATAAATAACTGAGATTATAAGTGAGAGCTACTTCTTATTATTGTTTATGAAAGCTAATTGTTTCTTGAAGATTATGTCTGAGTTGATTTAATATTTTTAGATGATTTAAATATGATAAACATTAAGGACATTCAATAGTATTCATTTTATCCTAATTATTGATAAATTTGTAAAGTTAAATTTTCTAATTTTTGAACTTTTTGTTGTAACCGTTTTAATTCAGTTTTAGTAGTTTTAACTGTATTAGAAGTTCAAGGAGAAATAGGTTTATCTAATTGTAAAGAATTTGATCATTTTAGATATTTTCCATCTTTGACTGGTTGTTAAGAGAAAGAATGTCTATTAGTGATTAATTGCCTTAGACTAGAATTATTCTGAAAAGGATGAGTTATTGAAGGTATTTTAGACATATGAGGTGTAGCATTTACTCCTAATTTTACTATATTTTTAAATAATTGATCTAAATATATTTGATCTGTATGTTTGAATTCAATACTTTGATGAGAGTTAGTGAGAGCATAACTAATACTATAAGTAATAGAGAAGGGATAATGTCTTGGTTTCATTAAATTAATTTCATAAAATTTATAAGCAATTGTGATTGCTTTATCTAATTCAATTGATTGTAATGGAAGATTTAATTTTAATCAAGTATTAAATTTAATCTTTTTATATGCTAGATTTCCATTCATAATGCCAATGATTTGATTGTTTTGGTTTTACGTGCATTCATCTAACATGGCTAATCTAATAGGAGAGTTAACTCCTTCTTCATAAGTAGATTGGATTAAGATTTGAACAGTTAAGAGATGAATATATCCAATTTTAGTGCGTTGTTCTGTTTTAATTTTTTGTAAATTTTTTGTGATCTAATTTTCGTTAATGATATTAATATGAAAAGTGCCTTGACATTGTTCCATTTTTATTGGGGTTTCAAATAGAATTTTGCCATAATAGATAATATTTTGTCTATTGAATAATTTTTGTAACCTAGAAGGTATTTTAATATCTTGTCCATCACGTAAATCTAATTGAGCTTTAGCTAATTGGACTAATTTGTCAATAGAGATTAATGCATCTAGATGGTAAAAACCATTGGTTTTGTGTACCTGCATGTTATTAATATCTAAGATGTCTTCAGAGGAGGTGGATGGATTCATACTTAATTAGAATGATCAAGGTCATAGTGAAAAATAAAGGTGTTTTGTAATTCTAGGCTGTTGTTTAAATAAGACTGTATCATGAGATTACATTCATTAATTCTCATTTGAAAATAATCACTTAAATATAAACACTTGCGAGATTGTGCTTGTTCTTTTTTTTCTGTTGATAAATAGTTTGCTTATAAATGAGATTATCTCGAAGTTGGTTAAACTTTTTTAATCTATGTAGAAAATTTTTATAGTGAATACAGGTAATTGAATTATTATTGGAAGAAGAATCCATTTAATCTGGAAGGTGAACTGAATTATATTTTTGTTTTCGGTATTCTTTTACTTTTATGATTCCTTATAATGCTTTAATTAAGGAGTGAAAACTAGCATTTCAAAGTTATAGTTTTCTACTGTATTGTTATTTAATTGTTGAAATTCTTAGAGAGATTATTGTAATAAATTAATAAGAAATTGTTTAATTTTAGGATTATTATAATCAATAAGTTCTAATATATAAACTATTTGATTGATCTGAAATCTATTCACAATGTTAAGGATTTAATTTTATTCATGTTAAATTGAATTCCAGTATTCATATCATTTATTTCTTCCTGTAAAATGTGATATCTCTAGTGGAGATAATGTACTTGGTGAGCATTTAAAATGATTTCATCTAATTGATGTGTTCTCCAAATAATAATTAGAATTTTGCATTTTCTAATCCACAATTTTTTGTTATTTTTTAGATTTTAAAATTTTCGTTTTAATTTATTAAGTCAAAACATTTTATTGATGAGTGTGATAATGTTGTTGGGATTCTTGACAAAGCGGTATAACTTCTGTATGAATCTGTACTAACAGAGATTCTAAATAATGATGGTAATTTATTAATGTTTCTAATGAGGGAGTATTTAATTGAGGATTATAATCTTTAATTTATTGATCTAAATAATTATAGCTTCTGTTTAAAATTTAAATTTGTTCTTGAATATTGACATATGCTTGTCGATAATGGATACAAAGAGGACAAAGAGAAATTGTCATTGATTACTTTGCTTTAGTGAACAAGTGTTGACTTAATAAAAAAGCAGATAATATTGCTTTGGAGTATCCTTGTAAGAGGTGATCATGTTTAGAATGTTTCTAGAGATCTAGGTGAGATTAAAATAGATATACTTCATAACATTGTCTCATAGTAATAGCTCGATCTACTCTGGATTGATAGATGTCTTCATATTGTTGATCTGATGGATACTTAATTAGTAACATAGATGAGTAGTTTAATTATTCTATGGTGTATTCTTTAATTAAATCTTCAAAGCTGTAGATGCATCTATAGATTTGCTCACATATTGAACAGGTAGTCATACTTAAGTGGAATTGGGGATATGTAATTGAAAATGAGCTGTAAAAGAAGCAAATAATTGAGTAATGTAAAGTTTATCTTGATCATTATAAGAATAAGGTAAATTATTTACATGTAATAAAAATAAAGAGCTAGAAATAGAACAATTACTAATGATATATTTGATATAATTGTGATATAATGCTTCAATTTGATAAACAGATAACTTTTACTTGTGAAATTCATGCATAATGTGTCATGTGAGTTCAATGCATACTGCACATTTAGTGAAATTAAAACATGTAGAACAATAACATTCTTGAGGTTTAAAATGTATATTAGCAAAATAACATTTTGATGGTGTATTATTCATGGTAATCACAATAAATGGTGGTAATAAAAACTAACCTGTAATGATGTGTAATGACTCTATGTATCCAAAAAATGCCACCTTTGGTTTAGCAGGAAGAGAGTCTTACGAAAATAGGTGAAGTTTTATTTAGGATGAGAGATTATGCTTCTCTCGGAAGAGGAAAATACAATATATAGGCGAGAAAAGGAATCTGAAGGACAGATGCCTCTTTCAAAAATGCAAAAACCAAATAAAGGAAACAGTAGAGATTCCCGAACATGTCGGAGGAATCTTTACTTTACACATAAAAAGACATAAAAAGAAAAGAGAAAAGTGTACAATTACGCAGAATTTGCTACATTATTGAATAACTGAACTTCTTTATGCTCTAATGTATGCTTGAGTGGTATCTTCTGCTTCGATAATGGGGTCTACCTCTTCCAATAATGGAGATAATGGCTGTTTTATGTCCTGCTCACAGTAGGGACATTGTTGAGTAAGATACGCTTGTAGTTGCTAACAGATTTGATGTTTGATTTCTTCAGGGAGTGGACTGATGATGCCATCTAACTTGATTAGAGGTGCTTCAAATTGTTTCTTTAATAATAGTGTGTGATCAGGAATAGGATTCTTGAAGGTTCAAATCTTTAAAATATTTTTTTCTCGATATATGATGCGATATAATGCTCCTTTTGTGATTTTTTGGATGCTTGAAAAAATACCTTCATTGGAGTTGAGGTTAAAGATATTGAGTAATTCGAGTGTAATGTCATAGGTGGGTGCTTTGTCTAATGTTGGTGATAAACTATTGCTAATACCCATTTGGATAAAAGCACATTGCTGAGTAATTAAGTTGCCTTGTTTATTGAAAAATGGATAATTACTAAAGACTTTGATAAAAATTTCTTGATCTTTAGCAAAATGTGCTTGGTATTGTTTTATAGAGGTAGTGAAGGTAGATGGAAAATATTTAAGTATGTCAGTTTTTTGGAAATAGATAATGCTGGTAAGACCAGTTTCAGAAAATAGATAAGTGGTAAGTGGGTCTGCATCTGGTAGAATGATTACTTTTGGACCAAATTTACCTCGGTTTACGGGGTAAAATTGTTGTGTTTTGTGTTCTTCATTCCAATTATTCGCTGTGTTAAAACATTCCATGAATACTTCAGAGGTGATCTTGAATACTTCTTCTTTAATTACTTTAGTAAGGACCGAGATGATGCGATCCATAGTGACCTTTTTTCCAATGACTTATAAAGAACTTGAACTCCTTGGTTGGCTGAGTGCTTGTTTATAATCTAGAAGAAGTGAAAGTGTTGTTTGTTGACTTTAGTAATCTGCAAGTGCTTTTTCTGCTTTGGGTTTACTCTTGTAACTTTTGTTGATTATTTGTGATTGTCCTATCACTAATGGATCTGCTTGATGCCATTGGGTGTACAAACCTTGATTAGGTCCATTAAAAATGACATAAACTTTTTCTTCGGTTGGTGCTTAGGAAGTACTTTCTAGGGTAGTGGTATTTACTTTCGTAAAAAGTTCTAGTTTTAATGGAACTGGTGTTTGAATTTCTAAATGGGATGTTTTAAGAGTGACTCATTCGGGAAATTGGGTTTTTTAGACATAGCTACATTTTCGAGTTGGTTTAGTTCTTTTTATAGTGTGGATAACTGGTTTTGAGTAAGTTGTATTTCTTCGTGCTTCAGAGATAATTTTGTTTCGAGTTCTTTGAGAGTGTTCATGATTATTTCCATTCTCCAGTTAATGCATCTACACGAAAATTGTTAATGGATTTAATGTATTTAATAGAATAATTATACTATTGTAATTTAATTTACCATCAGATAAGACGTCCTTGTTTATAATTATTTTTAATATTATAGTGAGAAAATATGCATAAATATTTAGAATTTGTTTAAACTTTAAAATGAGTAGGTAATAAATCGACTTTCCACTTTCAAAGAGTTTTTAATAAGGCTAAAGTTTCTTTTTCAGGTATTGGATATTTTAATTCAGTAAAATTAAAAGTACCATTAATATATTTGCAAAGTTTGTATTTAGATTGCTTCGTAGGAAGCTGTATACTTAAGTAATGATGTATGCTTATAGGCTCCCTATGAAGGAGTTGATTGCTTGTAGGCTCCCGAAGGAGTTGAATGCTTGTAAGCTCCCCAAGGAGTTGAATGCTTGTAAGCTTCCGAAGGAGTTGATTGCTTGTAGGCTCCCGAAGGAGTTGAATGCTTGTAAGCTCCCAAAGGAGTTAAATGCCTGTAGGCTTCCAAAGGAGTTGATTGCTTATAGGCTTATGAAGGAGTTAAATGCTTGTAGCCATCTCAGAGAGAAATTGAATACTTTAAGGAATAATTTTAGGGGATTTTGCCAAAAGGCATCTGGCCCATGTCTCATTACTAGCATCTATTTGAACTAATAAAACATCATTTGAAGTATAATTATATAAAGCAAGTAGAGATTTACAAAGAGATTTAAGTTTTCGAACTGAGCAGGGATCTTTGTCATTCCATGACCATTATCTTTTTGTGCTACATTTTAGTTGTAATTGTTTTTCTTTCTTTTGCAAAATTTTTAAGAAATCCTTGATTAGAGATATAAAATTAAATAATCCTAAAAATTTTTGTACTTCAGTAATTGATTTTAATTGTTTTAGAAAATTCTGTAATTTTTCAAAAATATTTGGTTGTAATGTTAAATATCCATTGTTAAACTGAATTCTAAGGAATTTAATATTTGTTTGAGCTAATTTTATTTTCTTTTTACTTAAAATTAATCATTTTTCTTTACATCTAATAAGAAAGGTTTTTACTTTACCTAAATGATCATTTTTATCTTTATTTGAAAAAATAATGATGTCGTCAATATAAGCTAGTGAATATTCATCTAAATTAACTAGGTTATTATCCATGAATCTTTGATATATGCCAAGTGCTTGTTTTAATCCAAAAGGTAAAGCATTCCACTGATAATGCTTTTGTGGAGGACATGAAAATGCTACTAATGGTTTTGTATTGTCATGTAATCTTAGTTGCCAATATCCTGAAATGCATCTAAAGTGGTAAACCAAGTATGAACTTTTAATTTTGTAATGATGTAATCTTTTTCATGGTAATTTGTATGCATCGCCTGTTGCTTTATTCATTTCTTTGTAATTAATGACCATTCGTCTTTTTCCATATTTCTGTTCACTATGGTTGTTAACATGGAAGGCAAGTGTAGAATGTCTACTTGTACTTAGAGAGATTAGATGTTTTTTAAGTAGATCTTAACATTCAATTGTAAATTCTTGAACATCTTAACGTGTATAAGGAATATTATTTTTAACATTTACTTCATGATCAGGATCTTTTAATTGAATTGTTACTAATTCGTGATTTTGATTTTTAATTGCATCTAGTGGATTTTCACTACAGACTTGATTGATTAATTGTTCGACTTTTAGTTGTGGAGTAGTAAGATTTTTAAGATGAAAATGTAGTTGTATTTGAAGATTTTGTAATTGTGTAGTAATGAGTTTTAATTTTTGGAAATATGTATTATGATAGATTGGAATTTTTAAAATAACTGATTTTTTATTTAAACTTTTAATTTCTAGAGTTTTTAATGTAATATAAGTTAGATATTGACAGAAAGGGTTATATAATTTTAGAAATTTGTTTCTTAAAATCATATGCATTCCTAATTGTTGTTGATAAATTGTAGGTATACTGAAGGAATAGTTTTGGATAATAATTGTATTATCATAACGTACATACCAAATTAGTTGAATTGATCCATCGGCTATTTGAATTTGTAATGGTTTTACTAATTTTTTCCAAGTTTTTAGAATATATCGATCTGCTAAACAAATAGTAGCTCCTATATCTACATAGGCATTTAATTTTTTATTCTGAATTGTTACTTGAATAAGAGTTCTATTCGGATTGAGTTGAGTTTGTGTCGGAGGAATGGAGTTCATTTTTTGTGCCAGTGCTATAAATATATATGGAATTGATTGTTGAATTTGTTTTATAATTTGATTTTATTGGTTCTAGATTAGCTATTAATGCAGAGTTTTAAATATTTACTTATCTTGTTTATTAAGAAAGAAAAAAAAAGATTTTTGGTTATTCAAATTTATATAGATGATATCAGTTTTGGTGCCACAAATGAATTACTATGTCAAGAGTTTGCTAAGTATATCACTAGGGAGTTTGAAATGACTATGATGGGAGAGTTGAACTTCTTCCTTAAACTCCAAATCAAGAAAATGAAGGATGGTATCTTTAATAGAACTACTCAAATGATTTGACATAGATCAAACTAAGTCGTTGAGCACCTCTGTAATCCCTAAAGGCACTCAAGAGGGGGGTGAATTGAGTGTTAAAAACTTTCTTGTGGAATTTAAACTTAACACTTAACTATTTAATGAGGTATGCAAGAGCGAATGTCAAATTGATAATGCACAACAAGTAATAAGTAAAAAGAGAGAGAGAAGAGAAGGCAAGACACACAGTTTGTTAAAGAAGTTCACCTACCCCAAAGATAGGCTACGTCTCCTCTTCAACTAATTGTTGGATATTGTTCTTCAGTAATTAAAGCAAAAAAAAATTACAATCTTTTTCTAGGTAAATAGTAGCCTTTACAGGACAATCGTTTTCTAGGCAAAGAGGAGCCTTTCTAACCCAATCTTTTAAGGCAAAGAGGAGCGTTTATAAGGAAATCTTTTTCTAGGAAAAGAGGAGCCTTTACAACCCAATCTTGTAAGGCAAAGAGGAGCCTTGACAACCTTAAGCAATCTAATAATGCAAATTCCCCTTTTCAAGTCGCTAAGGAATTTATTTAGCTTAAAGCACAATCAATCTAAGGGCTCCAAAGCTTTTAGTAATGAAATGAATGGTGATGACACAAATGAAATTTGAAACAAATTTAATATGCCTGATTTAATGCACACAAAAAAACTTGTATGATTATGATGTACAACCTGAAATATTCACTTAGTCCAAATCTGGACATATTTAATGAATAAAACAATAATATTTCCAAACAGTCCAATAAGCCTCTAAAAATTTTTTTAAATATTTAATAACACTTATGAGACTTAAACAAACAGAGAACCACAATTTGGAAGCAAATAGATTTGTTTTGGATGTTCAAATATATATATGAAAGCAAATGAACGAAACTAAGATAGACTTCACAAAATTTGAAAAAAAACTTTAGCTAACTCTAAAACCCGTAAGGAATCAAAAAATAATTCTTCTAGGATTTTAGAAATTGATCACAATGCCCAGAATCACGATGAAACTTAACACAAAAAAATCTGGATATATTCGACACTTCTGGAGTAAATAGGCTTAAAACCTAAGATATAGTCTTTTTAAAATCGAAACAAAAATCTTGCAACCTCTATAAACAATAAGAAAATATAAAAACATAAAATCAAAATTTTTGAAATAGTTTTATGTGTCGAGAGTCAATATCAAATATAGATAAAAACAAATAGAAACAAATTTGAGATAATTGGGAGTTTATGTTCATATCAATAAATATAATCACTTTAAAAATTCAAAACTATGCTCAATCACAACCATACGCACCTTATCTAACAGAAAATGCAAATTTTGTAATTTATCAAACAGATTTAATATGATATGCATAAGAGAAAATCGAAATAGTGCAGAGAGAGACAGCTTGGAGAGATTGTGATAGTCGATCTTTAAATTTTGTTTTTTAGAGCAAGAAAACGAGATTTGAGTGTATTGAGAGGTCTAGGAGGATGCTAGGTTTTTTTGTGTGGCTGATTTTATTTTTTCATAAATGTTTTAGGATTTAATATGAATTAATTCTAAATAAGGAAAGAAGGAGCTTTTGGAGACAACTTTAAGTAATCTATCTTTTTAAAGCTTAATAAAAATTTTAAGTGCTTAAAAAATGAAATCAAATTCGAGTACCCTCTTAATACCCTATGAAAAATGTGTATGATAATTTTGAAGCACTAAAAATGATTTGGGTACTAAAAAATCAGATTGAATGATAATAATTCAAATGTGGATAGATTTAAGGCATGTTAACAAAAGAGCTTAAACCAAACGAATGGCTAAATCAATTTTTAACTATCTAAACATTGATTAAGACTTGAAAGAAGTTTCAAGACATAATGTGAGACCATAAAGCACATCAACATGATTTAATTGACTTCAAAAAGTGGATTTGTAATCAAATGAAGTTTCATGCAACTTAAGATGAACCTCATGTAATGCATGATCAATAATGAGCCCCTAGATTAATTGAACAGTAAGTGAAACTTATAATTGCATGAAAGACATCCTAACTAAGGTCTTGTAGCTTCCATATGTTTTTTTCTTCCTTTAGCTTCATCTTTGTCCTTTAAACTTCAAGCTTTGCATATTGAATCATTTTGAAATAACTTGTCTTTGACTTTCACCATGAAAACTCAAATCATTACAAATAATGAGGTTTTGTTTTCATCAAAACTGAGATTTGAACCTCCCTTAGTTTAACAACGTGATTGGCATAGTTGGTATTAATTAACCCTTGTTTGGACATGGCTTCTCTTATTTGTGGTCGTCAATGTATGGAGAAAATTGATTCTTTTTCATAATGCTAAATTAAAAGAAGTTCTAAGTGGATTTGCATGTGAATTTGTAATAAAATTTAAATATGCACGATGAATTTGATTGTTCAAGTGAATTTGACTGTCTATATAACTAGGTATGAATATTGGTGAACAAGGCTATTTGGTTTATTTTATGACTTTGGAAAATAAATGATCATTGTGAGATATCATGTTAGGATGCTTTTTGGGGAAAATTGAAAAAAAAATCAAAAATCAAATCAATATGTGAGAAAGTTTAATTCACTTCACTTTTCTAACAATAAAAAGGTCTGATTTAAAGAGTGGTGTTAGTAACTAGTTGGTGCCAGGTGAATTGGTTGATTAAACAAGGGTGAACCTAATAAGACATACAGATTTGTGTAAAAAGACCAAGTGACCTCCCAACCAAGCCTATAATACTCATTTGACAAAGTGTATGTTAAACAATGTCTTTTTTAGATTGATTTTTTTATTTGAATTCAAATTTGAAATTGACATAAAGCATACCAAGTTTAATTGTGAATTGATATGAATGAATGGTTGCGTATCACTTTTTTAGAATATTTGATGATTGAATGACAAAACTAAAGTAATGGTTTAATGAGTTCCACTATGACAAGTTTCAAGATTGATCTATTTAAGTTTCTTGAAGATTTCGTATTATGTTAAGGAATTGATTTTTGTCTTATTTCACAACCATATATGTTTATCCATGATCAGGATTGAGTTATTTGGCATTAGTTATGTTCAGCTGCATAAGACATATTAAGTTGCTTGATTAAATTTTAACCATCCTTGGAAAGCATTCAATTGAATGCCTACGTGAGTTGCTTGTGGACAATGAACAATTGAAATGTAGAAGCTATTCTTATTTACTAGGTATTGCACCAATTAGGAGCTATTCTTAATAATTTCAGGTGCATAATGTTTTGGAACAAATTTAAGGAGCTTTAGAGTAAATTAGAGCAAAAAAGGGATAAGGAATATGCATGATAGACCATTAATAGTTATTTTTTTAGATGTATAATGAAGCCATTCATGAAAAATCCAACCACTGTTGACGGTCAAAATTAGGCCTTTAACAGTAGTCTACAACAAGGGCCATTCGTTAGATATGAAACCATTATTGATAACCATACTTTTTATTTTTACTATTTTTTGGGGCAAACTTGACCAAAATACTTCTTAATCATTCCTAAACCCTATCAGCCACTTATAGGAGCATAAATACTCTTATTTATGTCACTTTTATTGAGAATTTAAGGCAAAATCTTAAATTACATCATCATAGTTAGGTTTTTATCATCATTTAATCTATATTTTTTGGAGCTTCAAGTGGCAATTTGGTGCAGAAATCTTCAGTGAATGTCTAAATTCTTATTGATTTTTTTATTTTTTGTTTTAATATTTGTATTGACTCCATTTTGTTAGTTCATTCAATGGAAACACTTGTTATGACCTAAACTTGTTTTCTATTGATGAATTTGTTTGGGTAGACTGTTTTGGCTAAGGTCAGGATGTTGTTTCGGTTATGAATAGATTTTGTTGATTTGCCTTTTTCCTTAATTGAATGCCTATTTTACCTACTTTAGCTTGATCACCTAGATTAGAGCCTTGGGTAATTGAATTTTATAACCATTAGTGTTTAATTTCTAGAAAATCAATTAGGTAACATGCTTAAACCTAAAAGTATACCAATGTTAGGATTTTTTTTGAGGATTTATATGATTAAAAAACTTGATTCTAGGCTTCTTGTGATTCATTCCTTTTATTCCAAATTATTTATGAATCATAGGTAATTTGAGTTTAAAAGAGAAAAGATGTTTCTATGAGTATTGATTATATTTTGTTTTAGTGAAATAGATTCTAAATCAATCCACGGTCATTAATTTTAAGGGATTAACATATTGAAATTTGAAGCCTTAGGCATTTTTCATTCTTTGGTAATGCTTATTTGCAATTTGTTCTTAGTTTCCATTTTTGCATATTTCATTATTCACTCATTTTAATTATTTTTTCGAATCAATCAAACCTTGGTCATCTAAGTAATTATGCATTATTTAATGTGATATTTTTTACTTTAGTCCATTAGGTACGATACTCAATTTACTCTATTTTATACTTTTTGTTGTTAAGGTGCACTTGCCTTTGATTTAGTCTAGCTTAAAATTGGATTTATTTTGCTTTTAGATAGACTGTAACACTAGACTTGTTGTTAAAGAGAATATTCTACTGACTGTAAGGAACGTTAACCTTGATAAGGCCATTATGCCAAATAGGTTAAATGGATACTTTTTTTAAAAGACTTGGGACCTCACAAGATAGGTACTTATAAGGCTGTATAAGAATTTTTCTCTTCCCGTAAACTTCTTAAATCCCTTAACCATACTTATGCCACTTTTTTTCCCTAAAGTGCCAAATACATCTTCCCTTATTGGTAATATATCAATTGCTCATTGTCACTTTATTTACAAAGTTATATCTAAAGTGTTAGCAATTAGACTTAATGTTGTATTCGGAAGACTAATTGATTCATCGCAAGTAGCCTTTATTGAATAAAGAAGGGTAGGTTATAATATCTTGTTGGCTTATGAAATTATGGATATCAAAGAAGGTATGCTCATAAGAATTGTGATTGTAAAATTAACTTTAATATGACATGTGATACACTGGATTAGAAATTCATCAAGCATGCTATGCAAGCTATGGTATTTATTAAAACCTTCATAAACTAGGTGATCCAGTGTATCAATCCTAATTCTTATAACATTTTACTGAATACCAAACCCACTATGTCATTTCTAAGGAAAATAGGAGTTAGGTAGGGGATCCCTTATCCCCCAACCTACTTACCATTTGTATAGAGGTGTTGTCTAGAGTTAGACTAAAGAATTCTAACTAAGCCCTACTTTAACTATAACTCCAAATAAAGGTAGGTCAAGCTCTATCAATTATTATTTACAGATGATGTTCTAGTGTTTTGTAGAGGTAAAACTCAAAACTATTTCCAACTTTATGAAACAAATGTAATCAATTTGTAAATAATAGTGCTATTGAGATTTCTTACATCTTAAGTAACCTTAGTCATATACCATAGGGTTCCCATAGCTTATAAGAAGCCTTACCTAAAAGACTACTCCAAGCTTTTAGAAAGGATAGAGAAGAGGATTAATTCCTAATCCAGTCGGGCTCTCTCATGTAGGGAGAGTCCATTTGGTTATTTCAATCATATTTAATTTATACTCTTACTAGATTAGTCACCTAATTCTTCTTAGAAAGGTTTTAAAGGCCACTGATAGAATTTTGTGCAATTTTTTATGGTAAATTGATATAAATATTAAAGCAACAACTAAATTCAAGTGATCAGATGAGTGCAATCAAAAATTCCCTTGGGGTTTTTAAGAGTTCCTTCACCTATAATGCTAATAAGGTTACACTAGCTAAGAGAATGTGGAGGTTGAAAACTAATTAAGAGAGCTTATAGATGTTTGCTAGTTTTAACTACATTGTAAGTATACAAATCGAAACTTAGAGTATAATTCATATCTAACCCACGAGGATTGAATCTAGACACCTAAATATTTGAATTACATTTTGTTTAAGGTAAAAGAAGTTGATAGGAATTGAAAATTAAACTTAAACTAACGAAACTTGATTGTAAATAATCGTAGAATAAAGTAAAATAAAGAAGATACTCATTAGTAGAGACTTATGGGTTGTTATATCTTTATTTATCCTCCTTTATCTTATCAATTTAATTGTGTTTGACCTAAGACTTTCTAAAGTTTCATTACCCTCTCTCAAGGTGTAACTAATTGTCCCTACTTAAACACAACCATTACATTCCATGAATTCGTTTTCAAAGAGAGGAAATGCATGCAATCTTTCAAACTTTGGAAACTTAAATATCAAGCCACTACATACATCATAATCCTTTCATTAGTACATATAAACAAGCTCAACCTATGATACTATTGATCAAAGGTAAACATGAAACCAAGACAGATTTTCCTATTATCTCATTTCACTTAAGTGTTTAAGGGTTGGTGTTTCGCTCAAGGCTCCTTCTAAGAGATTACATTACTATAGGCTCACAAATTCACCAATTCTCCTCCATACAGATTACATGATAAAAGGATCAAAGGGGCTTTTGATTAAGGTTGTAATGGGGCCAGGGTCAAGGTGAGTCATAAATGGATTTTAGGTTTCTTCATAAGCATTCATAAAACACTAAATGTACAAGAGGACAATAAAATATATTTTTTAGAGATGCATGTAAATAAGTAATTACTCAACATTTATTATTGCTACTCACTTTGATTCTTTTCTTTCTTTTTTCTTTTTTCTTTTTTTCTTTTCCATTTTATTTTTTATTTTTTTATTTTTCTACAATAATATGAAAACTATGATCAAAGCAGTAGCTAAATGCAACGTGATATAAGAGGAGAAGTATTGCTCAAATCATCTATAAAAAAATGCATCTAAAATCCCAAACTAGTACATACTTACTACTTTATTAAACTTGTGATGAGGTAGGTTAATGGGATTTTCGAGTTTTTGATATAAGGTGTTTAATTCAAGAAACAATAAGGTTAAAGGCTTAAAAAGGGTTATAAAGGATAATAAATTAGGTGGGTTATTTAAGTCGAGGGTTTAAAAACAATCCTTTCCATATAACATGCTTGTAGTAGTTTCAAACTGGTTCAGAGTAAGTTCTGAAGGTAATCATCCTAGGGGAGTATCACACACAACAAGAAAAATAAAATGACTGAAATGTAGTCATATAAGCTCAATGCCTCACATAGGTTTATATATGAAAACCCATGATAATTTCACATATTGCCTAATCACTCCAGTATCAATTTCTGACCAAGTTTATGCAATCAACTACTTCAATCAATTAGCATGGTTCACCTTCCACTAGACTAGGTAGTCTCGACATCTGAATTTGAGCTACACGACTATGTGACTTTCAACTCAAGGCATCTGCTACCACATTAGCTTTTCTCAGATGGTATTCAATGGTGCAATAATAATCTTTCAACTCCTTCTAGGTCAATAAATATTTCAAGCTTTTATGATTAGTAAAGACCTGAAATGTCTCACCATATAGGTAATGCCTCCATATTTTCAAGGCAAAGACCACTTCAGGAAGCTCTAAATCATGGACTAGATAATTAAGTTCATAAGGTCTCAACTGCCTCCAAGCATAAGTAACAACTCTTCCCTGCTGCATCAAAACACAACCTAGCCTCTGATGTAAGGCATTGTTGTATACTATAAAGCCTTCAGATCCCGATAGAATTTTCAACACTAGTGCTGTAGTCAACCGATGTTTCAATTCCTCGAAACTCCTCTGGCACTCCTTAGTCCATCTGAAAGGTACATTTTTCTTCAGAAGCTTTGTCAAAGGGGCTGCAATTAGCAAGAACCCTTCAAAAAACCTCCAGTAGTATCCAACTAATCCGAGGAAACTCCGAATCTCAAATAAATTCTTTGGAGCTTCCCATCTCATTACTACTTCTACCTTCCCCGGATCCACTTGTATACCATGTCCCGATACTATATGACCTAGAAATACCACTTGATCAAGCCAAAATTCACATTTGCTTAATTTGGAAAAAAGTTGCTTTTCCCACATAATCTATAATACCATACTCAAATGATTCGAATGCTTCACCTGACTCCTCGAATACACCAGAATATCATCAATAAACACAATGACAAATTGGTCTAAATAAGGCTGGAAAACCTTATTCATTAGGGCCAGAAAAGCTGCTGGTGCGTTCATCAACCCAAAATGCATCACCAGAAACTCAAAGTGCCCATATCGGGTTCTGAACGCACTCTTTGGCACATCAGCTTCAGCAATTTTCAACTTGTAGTACCCAGATTTCAAATCAAGTTTAGTAAAATTCATGGAGCTAATCAAGTAGATCTTCTATCCTTGGTAGAGAATACTTGTTCTTCACTATTACCTAATTCAGCTGCCTATAGTCTATACATACCCTCAGTGTCCCATCTTTCTTCTTCACAAATAAAACTGGTGCACCCCATAGAGAGATACTCGGTCTGATAAAGCCCTTATCTAGCAACTCCTACAATTGGGCCTTAAGCTCCTTAAGTTCCATTAGTGCCATCCTATATGGAGGGATAGATAGAGGAGTAGTACTTGGATTGAGTTCAATGCTGAACTTTGTCTCTCGATCTGGGAGCAATCTTGGTAACTCCTCAGGAAATATAATAGGAAATTTCCTGGTAACAAAAAGATTTTGAACCTTCACCCCTACACGAGTATCAGTCACATAGGCAAGGTATGTCTCACATCCACTCCGAATCAACTTCAATGCAATAACCAAAGAAATCAGCCTGGCTGGCACTGCTTGACTAACCCCTCGAAACACTGCTTTAAGCTGACCATGAGATTCAAAGATCACCTCCTTAATGTAGTAGTTTAGAATAGTTTGGTGTGCTATGAACCAATCCATACCTGGAATAATATCCATCTCCTTCAGCTAGAACACAATCAGGTCGGTCTTTAACTCCACTTGATCAATACAAATGACACAGCTCTTGCATACCTCACCCACTACTCTGGTACTACCCATTGGTGTACTCACTACCCATCTAGATGACGATGTATCCTTCTCATAATGCAGTCTACATGCTAGATGTAATGCAATAAAAGAATGGGTCGATCCAGGATCTTCTAATGCATATGCTTCAAACTGAAATATGTGCAACATTCCTATAACAACATCGAGGGAATCCTAAGCCTTCTGCCTAGTGATGACATAGACTCTGGCCTGTGTCCGAGATGAAGCACTACACCCTTCACCTTTAGCACCTAAGCTCGTAGCACTAGCCCTGCCTTGACCTCTACCTCTCTATCCAGTACCACTGGCTTGACTCTGTTGGAATGTCGCCTTAGTGGTCAGTCCTCTTCTACCCCCGGACGATGCCTTTATGCTCACTAACATCTAGCTATATAACTTTTATTCTTAAGGCTCTCTCAGATTGGAATCCTAAGTGCATGCAAAATGGGTCGAAATATTGGACACCTCTTCCAATCTTCTCTTCTTATGTAGGATTTCCTTCAAAAATTTTACATGGAGGGAATTTAGATAATTACCTTGGAAAATAGGATATTGATATGTAATTTCTTTAACATTTCTAAACATTTCCCTTATTACTTATTGAGGTTTGTATTCTTTAACCTATAAGGGTAAGGAATCCTAAGTTTGTAAAGTTACAAATTGGGATCAGAAAATAACCTAAGTAGCTCATTAGAACTTTCGCCCTCAACTTCTTTCTCTTTCTTCTTATCTTTAGCTCTCTCTCCTCTGTCATCTTCTCTTTAGTTCTCTCTTTTATGTCATATTCTCTTTCTTTCTCTTTCTCATCAGCTCTCTCTCTCTCTCTTGCCATGTTCTCTTTCTTTTTCTTCCTTTTCTTTCTTTTCTTCCTCCACTAATACTTATTTTCCTTTCTCTTATAACTTCAGCCTTTCATCTTTAACCTATCTTACACTCCTCATGATAATAGCCTTGGCATACTCTCAAGGGTTGGCTTCGGTAGTGGTGAGCTTGTTGTAAGCTACCAAATAATAAAATTACTTAACCTACCTAACTAAGTATCTAAGGCATGTCAGAGTTGATTCCACATGGATCTAGGGTATGTTAAAGCCATTCTAATGTTGCCTAAAAGGAAAAATAAAATAAAGGAAAATTAAACACCAAGGAAAATAAAGGAACATAAGCAAATAAACAAGAAATAAATAACACATACAAAAAATTGGGTGGAAGATAAATATGGAATTCTAGACTTATAATTGATCCTCAAAACAGAGAAATAGTTATTGGTCTAAGATGTTAGCCTATAAGTTCAAACAAGCTCTCAAACCCTCAGTTTCTCTAAATTTAGATAGGTCATATATGATAGAAAACTTATCCTTAATCATGAGGCAACCTAGAATAAGCTCTCTAGATTTAACGACACGATAGCATTAACAACTAGAGAACGACTAGCCTAAGGTACAATCTCACAAGCACAGATTGTCTAACTTAGAGAATTAGAATTCTAGGCTAAGTTGATTAAGTTCACTGACAAATTCAATTAGCCTATTGT
>JAOXYD010205436.1:0-21218 GCA_028565735.1 Pinacopodium congolense
CAATAAGCAACATAGATCAATCCTTGCATGACCAAACCTGGATTATTTGTGAAAGTTGGAGTTCTGGAATTAATTTTTCAGAACCCACCTTCTTGTGATTCATGCCCATTTACTTGTAATTAAAGCATAACCAAACTTTAAGCAAGATTAAATGGAGAAATTACAAAGTCTTAACCATAGCTTTGTTTCGATTTTGTGAAGGGCTTTAATCAGGCATAAAATCTATTTTTAAACTTGAATAAATCATCAAACATCAAATCTATAGCTCCTTTAATCATTTGGTAATTTTTAAGAATTTCTAAAAATCATTTAAAAATCATTTTCAAGTGTTTAAGTCAACACCTTTTAAGCTTTTTCCAATTTTTAATCAATTAATTTGGATTTTTCCTCAATAATTATAATCTGATCAACCTAGTAATTAAGTAACATTTTACCCGTGGGTTCGACACTCGGAGTCTTAAATTTTACTCCGCTTTATTACTTGTACGGTAGGTGCACTTGCATTTCGTCACGTTGGTTTTCGCTTCATTTCATTTGGGTTTTCAAAGTAAAATCGGTTTAAAGAACACCCATTTTTAATCACATAACCAACCAACAACATATACGATAAGTTTCACCTGTCATATATACCTCACCATTCTGCCATATTCCTTGAAAGTTAAGACCAATATAGCGGGTAACCAGTCTACCATATTACTTAACTAGCCCACCGAATTGGTGGCTGACAGCAAAAAAAAAAAGAAAAAAAGGTGGTTTGATCTTTTCATAGTGCCACTTGACCCTAAGTGGAAAGGGTATAAAAGGCCTAGAGAAACATGCTAATCGACAGAAATCAACAAGAATTCATAGACTTGCCTTTTTCCTTAAGTTTTCCCTTGTTCTTGCATTATATCTTTATTCTCTTAGAACTTTAAGGTTAGATTTTGAAGCTGTTGGGATTCTAATATGTTCATCTAGTAGTTATATATAGTTTTGTTCTTCATTTACAATTTTTAAATTTTTTTAATCTTGTGTTTTCTTATTTTTATACTCTACTTTGTTTAGATTGGTCAATTGATGGATTTTGGGTTTGAACTTCATGAACAATGTATGAATGTTTGATTTTAATATGACAAACATCTTTTCTTTTTAATTCCAACTCTGTTTTTAGTTGTTTAAATTGATATTATGGTTGATTTAGTTCTGAATTTCTTTAGTTATTAGTTATTAATTGGGTTATCTCCTTGTTTTCATTTGTTCTTGATGTGTGTGATTAGGTTATGCCCTATATCTTCATTTTATGCATGTTTGTAGGTTGCAAAATGTTTAATTTTAATTTTGCCCTATTTTTATTATGCTAGAATCTATATTTAAAATTATTTAGTGTTAGACTTTGTGAATTAAATTTGGATTAGTTGATTATTAGCATAATCAGTATTTGTTTGCATTAAATTAGGTATTGAATCTTGGTTTTCTTTACTAGTTGTGAATTTTCCAGCTTTAAATTAATTTGATTAAGTATGGATTATGTTCATTTAATCTTTGTTTTGTTTGATTTTAGTATGTGTGGCTAAATTCTTAAGGGCATGAAGGTATAGAAGGAATGAAGGGTGATTAGTTGTGAGAATGTGATTGGGTTTGTAATGATTTAGTGCTTTCAAGCTTAGGTTAGTTTAGGAGTTTGGTTACATGTCATGAGTTAGGTATTATGTTTAGGCTTAATCACCCTTTAGATAATTTCCTAATTTGAATGTTAGGATTGAGCATGTAATATGTAATAGTCCTCATCAATTTCCAAAAGTAGTAGTGGGCTATTTAGTTTTCTGACCATACTTAACTAACTAGTCTAGGGTCATGTAACTTTAGGTTAAACTTTTCGAGCTTATGTGCTGGTGGCCTAAGTTAGTCCTTCCTTATCACCTAATGCGTATTTACTATTAAACTTAGAGAACTTATTATAGGTTATAATGAAGATAAGGGTCTTTCTAGAGCTTGTTAGATTTACCTAAGTTAAAGGAATTGAGTGTGTGAGGGCTTGTTTAAACCTATAGGCTAGTACTTTGGCTAGAGCACCTTTTATCTAAATTCGAGGATCAATAATTATCCCAAAATCCCAATAATACCTTCAACCCATTTATTTTTTATTGTTAGTAATATTTTTGTGTTTTCTTTGGGTTTGTCTTTTGATTTCATTTATTACATCTTATCTTAGTTTACTTTCATCATCTTCAAAGGTTTTTGTTTTGTTTTCTTTGCAACATTTAAAATAGCAATAACATTCTAGTTCCTTATGGTTCTACCCTAGCTTGCCATCTACTACATTGTGAAGTCTAGTTATGTATTATTATTTGAAAATTGGCAACAGGCTATTAGTTATCCCAATAATGAACTTCATTTTGAGATTAGACTTGGTCTAATTTGTGCTTTGGCCATTTTTACAAATTTTCAAGATAGAAACTCTTTGGGTTTAGACTAAATCACTGATTTGAATAAGATACTTAAGAAGTTTCATATTGCATGTTGGGGGATGAAACTTATTCATGTTGTGGTAGATTATTTGAAGTTAAAGGCATTTCATTTTGCTTTGAAGGATGCTACAAAGGAATGGTTGAATGATCTACAAGCTAGTTCTGTTACCATTTGGAATTAGATGTAATAAGTGTTCTAGAAGAAGTACTTTCTAGCATCTCAAGTGACTAACATCTAAAAGGAGATTTGTAAAATTAGGCAAGATACAGAAGAGTCCCTTCATGAGTATTGGGAGCTTTTTAAGAAGTTATTCAGTAGTTGTTCAAACCATAATAAAATTAAAGGCTTTTAATTTAAATTTTTTTTATAGAGGATTAATGCCTATGGATAGGAACATGATAAATGCAGCTAATAGAGGGGCATTAGTAGATAGGAAACTTAAGGAGGCAAGAAGTTTGATAGAAACTATGACATCTAACTCATAGTAATAAGGTAACAGGAAAAACTGGACATGCTCTACACAGTAGGAGAAGGAAGTTTCTATCTCAATATTGGAGTAACAAGCAGTAAATATAAAAAAATTAGGTAGATCAAGTGATAGTTGGCAAAGGAAAAGCCAAGGAATGTGTGATTTTCTCATTATCTAGTCATCTAACTGATATATGACCTACTTTGTAAGATGATTAGTATTTTTAGGCCATTGTAAAACCCTAAAAACAACATGAAAGGTATGATCCTTATGCTTCCACAAAAAATTTGAGATGGAAGGGTCATCCAAACTTTTGGTTTGGGAGCAACTAGCAAGGAGGTGGTTCCAGCTTCAGACCACCCATCACTCCACAACCATAATGATTTAGCTCTCTATTTATTTTTTACCAAATGTAACAACCATTGAAATTTAGGCCTCCTTCACCTCCACCTCCACCACCACCACAAGATGGAGGAATATTACTGAGGGAGATTGTGAAGAATCTAGCCACCAACACTCTTTAATTCTAATAAAAAATGAGGAGTGACATGAAAAATCTAGAGAATCAAGTGAACTAGGTAACAGACTCTCTAGGGAAGCCATAAGCTCAAGTTTCTAATAGAATTATTTGCTAAACAAAGAGAGATCCTAGGGAGAATGTATCAACTATCTTTAGGTAAAGTCAGAAGAAAGAAAAGGAGGAGGAGATGGAAAAGAAGGAATAATAGGAAAGAGAAAATAGAAGAGGAGATAGTATAAGAAAAAAAGGAGGATGATATGCCTTTGAAGTGAAGTGATCAATTTTACTAACCGCATTAAAGTTCCTTTTCATAATAAGTGGGTGAAAAAGGAGGAGCAAATGAAGAAAGAGAAGAAAGAGAGAAGACATTTTTCACAATGTAGAGGTGAACATACCCCTACTTCAAGCTATTAAGAACTTTTTGAAGGAGAGATGAAGAGTGATGCAATGGTTTGCATAGGAGGGAATGTGTCAACTATTCCATAAAAGAAGTTACCACCCAAATTTGAAGATCCTAGTATATTTACTATTCTATGAAAAATGAATAACTTGAGGCACGATTTCTGTATAGTAAACTGAGGATTTGCTCTTAAGATGATACCTTTATTTAGTTTCAAAGCTCTTAAGTTAGGCTATAATTAGCTGATGGTTTTGATGCTGGAACTAAGGGGGTATTTAAGGATGTCTTAGTGCAAGTTAATGAGTTTGTATTTCCAGAAAATTTTTGTGTTCTTGACATAAAGAATGAGGGGTCTATTGTGGAGACCATTCTTAAAGACATCCTACATAAAGATTTATGTATATTATAGAAATTTGACAATGGAGTGTGAGGGAGAAGTTATACAGTTCAACATCTCTAATGCTATGGGACATCTTGCTTATTGTGACTCAATTGCAAAGGTGGATGTGACTGGCTCATTAAATTATTTTTTCCATTCAAATGTTAAGTTTGAGGTTTTTTTACATGTTGGATGATACACAAAAGAATAGGTATTGAGCTAATGACCTTAAATAACCTCTTGTTGGGAGCTACCCCAACCATACCCTTTGTTTTTCTTCATTTTAGTTGCTTTCCATTTAAGAGCTTTTACTTTCTTCTATTTATTTTATTTATAGGTGTGTGGGTGAGCTATGATAATTTCTGTCAAGGTTGATATAGCCTACACATTTCAGGGGAGTGTTCTTTTTGCCATTTGTCTTTATGTTTATGTTGCTTTTGCAACATTGAGGACATTATGTAACTTAAGTGTGGGGTAGGGAAAGCGCAAGAAATATTGTGACTCTTAGGGTAGGGATTTGAATATTTTATCTTAAAATGATCTTAATTTTTAGTTAATTGTTAATTATTGTACTTAAAATTAATTGTTGAATTAATTTGGTAAACTTTCATCAACACTTGAATGATTTCTAACCAAAAAAATTTGTTATATATTTTTCTTTTAACTATTTTACATGCATTTTGTAACCCTTATGTATCATATTAAGAGTTTTTGTATTGTTTTTCAAATGAATTTAAGGATACTATGCTAAAAACTTTTATGAAAAAGTGTTTGTGTTATTGAATAAAGGGAGAAATTTTCACTCCAATGGCTTTAAAGCAATGTCAAGGTTAAAGTTTATTAGTAGTGTTAGTAGCCATTTGAGAGAGTGATCTAGTTGAGTAACCAGAGGTATGCATAAGAAAATATGTACCTTCACATCAAAAGACTAGATCACTTCTCAAATAAGCTAAAAGGAGTAAACTAGTTGAGTAACTAAGGGTGTGCATGATAAAATGTACAACATCACATCACAAGACTATGTAGCCTCCAACATATTGCTCCAAGTTCAAATTGTAATATATTTTTTGTTATTTTGAACATCCTTAACTAGATTTAAATGATGATTCATGCCAAATGACTTAGGTGTTTGATCTTATGTTTAATTAATAGGTTACTTTCTTACTAACATTATACTCTACTTAAGATTACAGTGTTTTTGGTCATAATGATGTTGATATTTGTTAATTAAATTTAAAAAATTGATTGAATTTTATTGTATTCAATTATCTTTCAACTTTTGATTGATATTTTTTATTGAAGCGTTTAAGTTATTACATGAGGACAAGAAGTAGTTTAAGTATGGGAGTATTTGATAGAGATGCAATATATTTAGTTTTACTATATGATTTCATCCTTATTTTCATGTAAAAACACCTACTTTGTGTTCATTTTGAGTTAGATTGTAGATTTGATCATAAGACCCAAATTTTAATTGAAAGGGCTAACTTTGGGGATGAATTAGAGCAAAATAGAGAAAGAGGGTTGCTTGGTAGACCCATCAGTGATGGTTTTAGCATCTGTTGAATAGTGCCATTGATGATCTAAAGATGGGGATCATGTATGGTATTGTTAAAGTACTATTAACCATCGTTGATCTTCCTGAAAAAAAAAACCAATTAAGACTTTTAATCCTCTAAAAATCCCAAACCTTATTTTAGGCATATTTAAGGATAAAGAGAAGGCTTTTTTCTCAGCTTCCATTTCCTTTTTCATAACCATATGTTTTATTCTTATTTTTCTCTTGTTTTTAATTTTTTTAACTTTCCATTGAGTTTTATTTAAAAAACCTTTTTAGCTAACGTTTTATAGACCTTTAGATACATTTTTTTAGTTGTTTTTATTGTCTCTTATTATTATTTACATTTTTTATTCTTATTATTACATTTAGGTTTTGTTTTAATGTAAGTTCTCAAATAAACCTTAAATCTTTAATTCCAGCATCTTTATTTGTTATTTCAATATATTTCCTTGCATTTTGTTTTTTGTTTTAGTTAATTTCAATATGCTAGGCTAGTTTTCTCTTTTGTAAAAAGATGTTAAAGGGATGATGGATTATAATGGTATTGTGTTTTATGCTAAGGTTGACTTAAAACTCTAGTAAAATGCCATAAATTAGGGATTGTTGTATAGGTTATGCTATCCTACTTTTGATTTCTAGATCAATTGCTAGGTATGAACTTTTCATTTATAATTGTCATTAGTTAATACAAAAAGCAGTAATAAGCTAATTGAATTTGTAATTGAGACTTAATCATTTTTGCTTAAGGTTTGGATTATTTAAGTTACATGATCCGAGCTTGCGAGCTTATGGCTTAAGTTAACTATTTCTTAGTGTTTAATGCTACTATGCAATCAAATCTAGAAATTATATCCTAGGTGATTATTTGGTTAAGGGTAAGTTTATGGTCGTATCGAATCTATCTGTAGTTAAAGTAATAGAGAATGAAGGTCATACCTAATCCTAAAGGCTAACATATTAGGCATAACACAATTTACATTTTTTAAAGGATCAATTGAAATTCCTATGTCTCAAAAACATCATCTACCTGCTCTTCTATCATAATCATTTTTTTAGTGTTATTTTGTATCATCATTCACCTACGTTAATTCGGTTAATTCTAGATTTTGTTTACTTTTTATTTCATAAAACCAAGGATTTATTTTTCTATTTTTATATATGTGACATTATAAATGGTCAGAAACACTAGCCAGTTTAATGTAGGATCCACCCTGACTTACCTTGCTACATAGTTAGGAGGTTAGGTTATTTATTATTTTGTGATCAGTGACAAATTTACAATAGCACTCTTAGCTCCACATCTATAATATTAAACAAGGTTGCTCGCTATTGTTCTAGGATCAGTTTAGCTAGCTACCCAACTTGTTTTGCTAGGTTATTAATGGAAGTTTCTACACTCTTAAATCGAACTTTAGTTGTACATATAATCTTAAATAGCAAATCTCTCAATCTCTACTCTTCTTCTTGCTTAACAAGTTGCTTAACTTGTGTCATCAAGTTATGGATGGAGGCCTCTATACCTTTAAATTCATCTTTGTTTTGGGATATAGCTTTAAATAATAGATCTCTTAATCTTGATTCTTTTTATTATTGAAAATAATCTTATAAAGGAAGCTCAAAATAAATTGTATTAACCTATGTTGAATTGTAGGTATTGCTACTATAATTATTGTAAACCATCCCATAAACTCTCCCCTTATCAATCAAAGTTTCTTAGTTATCTTATCACAAGTGGTACTGACACTGATGATTTTATCATCCCATTATGTAAATTACTTGTAGCCATAAAAAGATAATAAAGTGTATAACAGGAAATCAAAATAATATAGATGAAGAAAAATGATTAAGCTAATAGAAACAACGTTTTCTTTATATTCCAATCCCTGAAAATGAAACCAAAAACTTGACTTATTTAATCTCTTACTAAATTTTAAAAATGAAAATTCAAATCTTACACTATACAATACTAGATCACTAAGACAAGTGGACTTACCATATCGTATTATAGTTTAGCCAAGTTTAGATATCATCGCACTAGGATTGAAATACTAGTATTAATCTTTTTATTATCTACTCTAATAAAACAAGTGTTTTCATCAAATTTCTATTTAAATTAAAATTAAGGACAAACTCAAGGTTATAAAATAAACCTAAGCGATTTACATAAAGAATAAACAATCAATGAGAATAAAGAACCAGATGAGGCATCACCTTAGATTGTGTGTTCAATCTTTGCCTTGACTCAATACTTAGCGCAGCTTCTCAGATAATAGAATCCCTTCTTTGAATTATAATCTCTCCCAAGAAATATAATTCTTATCCTTTTGGTTGATTAATTATAATCTCTTCTCAGTTAAATCCACAATTGCAAGCATTACATTAATCTATAGATTATATTATTTAGGTTAAGTTTGATTCTAACCTAGACACTTAGGTAATTCTATTTCTAGCACCCAATGTAAGCCTCTTTATTCATGCTACGATTTATTCATGTAAGTGACTTCTTAATCTAAATATATGAAATCAAGTAGTGGAATGAAATTACTAGCAAAATATCAATCTATATAATGATAACCATGAACAAACTTAAGAAAATTAGGTCCTTTAATAATTCAAAATATAAATCTCAAGAACTTATGTGTAGGATTCATCTCATTTAGATCCAAAGAAAAAAAAAACTTTAAACATAAACCCAAAAATGGTTAAATAAGGAAAAAAAAAAAGAGAACCTATTGTCATGTGATTGAAGTCTTTAATATTCAATGAGCCATTGCCAAAATCTTCACTAATCTTCTTGAATCTCTACTTTTATCTTGATTTCCTCCCATTGAATGGCTTTAATCTTGAGTAAAATGGACCTTGAAATACGTTTACCCTCTTTGGTGGTGGTTGCCCTCACTTTAGGATCAACAAACTTATAAAAAGAATTCATAACATACTTAAATATGATAAAGTGTTTGAGAGTTCCATGGCCATTGTTTGTCTGTAGGATAAACTAAGCGAGGGCCACTATTTTAAACCATTAAACTTGTTGAATCCCTTAAAAACTTGATGCTTCTCTTGGAAAATTCTATTGTTTGGGCCATAGCCATGGGATTGACCATGGAACACACTAGGAAGCCACTTTTCCTTAACTTTTAGATCCTATAAACCATTTAACTTCTTCTAGGAATAAAAGTATCAGTCAAGGAAAATTAAAAAAAACATCTTTAAAGAATTTCACATGAGCAACATCAAATCTAAGGATTCAATAATTTAATCTTAAATATCATGTAAAAGGGATTCAAACTTAGGTTTTAAAAGATCAAAATCAACCAAAAAACATGTTTCGTTGAGGCCCTATCACTTTAATAGAGAAAGATGGTGGCATAAATAATCAAGAGCTTCAAATGATAGAAAGGTTATTAACCCTCAAAGACCCTAGTTAGTATAAGTAACTAAAATAAAATATTTTCCTTATATTATAGGACTTTAACAAGAAAAGTAAACGGTATGTGGATAATAGATGCCCATGATACATGATTGGTGATGCATCATAATTCATTTCCGTTAAAAGCAATGATGGTGGATATGTTACTTTTAGAGACAATGCCAAGTGTAAGATAATTTTCATTGGAAAATATAGTAAGGAAGACTACATCATTAAAGAAAATATGCTTTTCGTTGATGAACTGAAACATAAACGATTAAGTACAAGCCAACTTTATGATAATGATTACAAATTGTGTTTTAAAGGATGGCAGCCCTATAACACTTAAAAGGGAAGGGGATGCATTATGGGCTTTAAAAATTTCCCTCTAAATTATTCAAACCTATGTTCATCAATTTCTATTAAGCGGAAACTAAGGTGCTATTTGGTATAGTTTTAGTTTTAAGTTTTGGTTTCTTTTTTTTTTTAAACATAGAAACCGAAAAGACAGCATAGAAACCAAAAAAACAACACACTAATAAAGTACAAAAACTGAAAAAAAAAAGTACAAAAACTGAAATAACATACAAAATACAAAAATCACATCCAAAACCACAACTAATAACAATACCAAATGATCCCTAAATAATCCTAATTCACCAAGTTCTAAATACTTAAGCAAAAGCTAATATAAATAGTTATTCAAAAAATATTAATAGTTAAACAACTTATAAATAAATGCTTAAAATATAAAAGGAGTACGGGAAAAGAGAACACAAATTATTTATATTGGTTTGAAGATGTCCTCTTTCTTCTATGTCTACTCCTCTACAAACCTTATTGAGAGTCTTTACTATCACAATAAAATTACAACGTTGGTATATAATTCCTTTTTAAGGCTCAAGGATAACATTTCGCTCTTTTTTCTAAGTTGAAAAAGTATCCTATCTCTCACCCTCATTTTTCTACGGCTCAAGGATAACTTCACATCACTCTTCTTTTTAATGCTTAAGGATAACTACCTTATATAATATCTGTTAGCCCTATATGGCACCTAAGAGGAGTGGAGGGTGAATTAAGCATTTAAAAGTTCTTCTGAGTTACACATCATAAATTTTTATGGGAAAGCTAAACAATAATTAATCAACTTAAATACTAACAATAAATTGAAAAAGAAGAATAAGTGCATAAAAGTAAAAAAAGAAAGTAAGGAAAATGGATACAAACGATTTATTATAGTTCGAAATGGTTAACTTACTCCTACTTCTAGTCCTCATTACTACTATTAAGATTTTTGCAATATTGTAATTAATAACAATACAACATTAAAAAATACAATATTTTTTCAAGGATCAAGGATAACTTTCACTTTTCCTTTCAATAGTAACAAATAACTTATCACTCCCTTTTCTAAGGCTCAAAGATAACCTCACAATGCTCCTTTTTCAAAGCTTAAGAATAACCCTACAACATTCTTCTTTTACTGCTCAAGAATAAACTTTCAATACTTACAAAATTTCACTTCTCACTAAGGAATTTTACAAAAATGTTACCTTAGACTTACAAAGGTGTACAAGGGCTTACACAAAACCTTCTGTTTGAAATGTAACATAAAATACACTAAAAAACTCAATTTCATATATAAACTCCCAAACAATAATCAGCAATATGTAATCTCAATGTGTGAAGGCTTTTCTATCTTTCTTGCATATAAAAACAACACCAATACCACATATTTATATCCAAAATCTTAATATTCCTACTACCTAAAAATTTTTACAGTTGCAAAACTAACCGTTAGGCATTCAGTTGATTAGCTCTATACTAGTCATTAATGCTTTGCCTAATCAAGGCTTAAAAACATTATATTTAATCCAAGAAAATTCTTAACCCAATATAACACATTTTAACATAAACCAATTAATATGAAAGACATCATAACATAAATTTCACAATTCATCACAAGCAAATTCATTCATCTTATCGAATTACCTTAACATATTAATCTATTTAATTCAAAATACTCTAATTCGAACGATCTTTATCAAACTCATACAATCCAAGACTTAATAAATAAGTCATACTAACATAACCAATTTACAAAATCATTAATCATACCAATTTATTCATCCATTCATCCTTTAATCAATTCATTTATTCAACATATATATTCATGTGATGCCATACATGTATGCATCCATACATTAAGAAGATTTTCATACACGTTAAGCACATATAACACCTCTTGATTATGCATCCAATATGTAAATACTAAACATGAATGGTTATGCATCATTGAGCCCTTTCAACACATGGTGAGATTAAGAGAAGACTTACAAACTTATTTATAACAGCCTATCAAATTCAACTCTTAGACTTGATCTTCTTTAATCTTTAAATTCTTTTCTAATGCCTCTCTTCTTATTAAGATAGGTTTCACACACTTCATCATGCTTCATAATCTTCAAATCCAAGGCTCAACATTCATGCACTTAAAGTAGTCACTAAAAACATCGCATCTTGTTTTCATCAAACTTGTCCTTACAGACAACAAACTTTATAAATACGTTACTAAAATCATTTTATCATCTTCAAAATAAAGGTGGAACCAATCCTTGGTTCAACCATACCACTCTAAAAATTTTCAACTTATATACTTCACTTCTCTCATACACTCTTTATAAAAACACCTCCTAAACTTTGTCACTCTTAGCTCACCAAGGTGTATAAGGGCTCACACTAAACTGATGAATGTATGCATCAAATAAACCTATACACCTATACAAAACCACATAAATCATGCATACATATAATCATCCTAAGGCCTCCCAACTATTGCAATACATTATCATAACGTTATCAAAATTTATAACATTACTGTTGCAAAATCTAAATGTTTTGGCATGATTTTTGTGTCAATTAATCAACCAGTACTTACACGATAGACCATTCCAAGACATGTCGACCAATCCTTTTATAAAAACTAGTTTTTTAGACCATTTTCACTTTAATTCAATTTCTAGTAAATTCTTAACTTATCCAAACTTATTTTAAAATCTACACAAATCAATTCAATCACATAACTTAACACATTTATATTCATTTAATTAACCAAATTTTCTTTACACTAATCTTAACCTTTTCAATTTCAATAACATATTACTGTATTTCTTTAACCAATTCAAACAATTCCTTACACAAAAGTCATACCAATTCGGTAAACCCTACTAATTTAAAAAACTCATTCACTAACCATTTAGCCTAATCATTAGTTCACACAACCTTACATCATATGCAATTATATATAAACATTTGTTCATATGCCAAGAGGATTTCCACATATAATAGTAATATACAACACCTCTTAATTACACATCTTATATGTATATCACCAAACATAAATGTAATATGCTTGATGTGAGCCCTTTTAATACATGGTAATACTAATAAAGATACTTACACATACACAAAGTTATAATACTCCATTCCTAATACATAAAGTTCATATGTGAAAATAATCACATATCTTCACACTTTCTCAATGTCACTTAAAAATTTAAAAAATGTTAGAAATATTTTCCCTCAAATACAGTTCCTTTTAATTAAATATTATATTATAAACTAAACATACCTCATCATAAAAAAAAGATTAAAGGGGATTTGATAACATCAACATATTTATCAAAAGTGATTGACCCTACAAATTCACCGATAAATTAATACTAAACTTGTAAGGATGATAATTGTCTATTCCAATTTTTAAGGAGATTTGATACCAATTTTTTATACCACTTACCAAAAATCCAATTTTAAAAGCAAGATATAAAATCAATATCACTTGCTTAAAAAATGTAAGACCAAGTCCTCTTATCCAAAAGAACCTCAAAGGCAATACCAATTGTTGATCACCACCCAAATTATCACATATCACAAAATAGCATATTCAACAATAATATAAGACTAAGAAAACATGCCAATACATTAAAATACACTTAGCAATTCCAAAAGAGAAAACTCCCTAAAGGCAATAAGTCAACCAACTTACAAATTAAAAAACATTCATTTAACCACACATCATCATCCACAATATGAAGTCCATCTTTTGACACCACAATTAATACAGTTGAATCATTACAACCCCAAAGTTGTTTCATTTATGCATCAAACCTTTAAATTTTTACTAACTCCCCCTAGATTAATCAAAATTACTTAATAATTTCCATAAAATCCAAAATTCAAATTTTCATAATTTTATCCAACTGGAAATTTTCACAAAATTTCTAAAACCTATGACTCCCCCTAAAGTTATGCATTATCAATTTTAAAAAATTCAATATCACATAAAAATATATAAGACATATAAATGGAATAATAACACATTGAATACATGAACATAAACATCATTTAATAAAAAATTTGGGGCAAATTTCCATATTTTTATTATAATCTAAAACAAAACTATTTCCATGATCAAAAACATCAAATTTGTCTCCTAGATTCATACATTGCGAAAGTTTGAAACCCATATACTAAGAAGTAACATGAAAGGGATGAAGGATGCAAATGCATATCAAATCGGCTTAGGGGTTTTCAGTTTTATGATTTTCTAGCTTCACCTTTGTATTTTGTTTGCTATAGTCTTGCTATTTTTCTTGTTTTGCCTTTTTAGTTTTTTTCTCGGTTGAGATTTAAACGTGTTAGTTTTGTACATATCTCTTATTTTGATTAATCTAAATCTGATTTATCAAAAAAATGAAATTTACTATTTCATAAAGGATTCAAAGATCATGTATATTTACCTTGAATTTTATAAATAAACATAATGCAAGAATTTGTTTAAAATTAATTTCTTGATGAAAATTTAAACAACTTCATAAGCAACTCTTTTTTGACAAATTTTTTTATGCTTTATCTTCTTGGTCTTCCCATTTGGTACTATTCATCATTGTCTTACTCCTCGTGGTGTTGCCTTTGGGTTCCAATCTCAACTCCTCCCTTTTTTTTTTCTTGGCCATTTCCTTCACCCTTTTTGGTAACAACTTTTTAAATTTTCTTCACTCTTTTTCTTAACTTTCATTTAGCTCTCATTTTTTACTACTTCATAGATCCTACAATTGGCTCCTCATCAAGTTGGCCCCCTCCTCTTCCTTCATTCCCATGCTAGTCCTTCTTTTAGTTTTCCTCCTATTGGCTTGTTTGTAGGAGGTTTTGTTAAGACTACTATAACCGATTCTTGAAGCTTACTTATGAAAACCTAGTGTCGGGTTGTAAGATGACGAGCTGAGAGTTATGTCCCTAATAAAAGTCCTAAGATGGTCAGCTTATATGGTTGGCTTTTGCTACTAAAAAAGGGTTGCTTGTCTAATTATTAAATATTAGGTAGCCAAGCACTAGAATAAATAGGGCTTAAAAGACATCCTCTTGGAAGGAAATAAGGTTTATTCGTTCATTTGTTGCTCAAATTTTAAAATTAAAAAATTCATTACTATTCGACCTTTGCACATTCAAAACATTTCCATCTTTTTGTATTAGTGGAAGCTAGGGATGAAATTAGAGAAGCTACAACATAAACATACTCTATTCTAGGTCTCAATTACGTGGTCAATTTTTTTAGTAGGCCTTTATTCATAAGTGAAACCAGTACTTCACTCAAGAGATTAAGCTTTGCCAAGATTTATGATGAAAATTTTGAATTTATTTCCATCTTTTGTTTAGAATTTGAGGCTATTTTGCTATTGCAACAAACTAAGGTGAACATCACTATTTTTTATGACTCCAATTTTTTCTTTTCAATGGATGGGTTATAGAATAAACTTATTAGATTAGGAATATACATGGGATATCACAAGATTATTGCCAGTGATTTTAATTACACCTTGCTTGAAATTGAATCATACCCTCCCTCTATTATTAATAGAGTGAATTTGACCCTCCCTTTATTCTTAATGGTGATTGTAAGCAATTTCCGAATTGTGTTTCACAAGTTGGGGTTAATGATCTTAAAATAGTAGGCCAGTTATATACTTGTTTTTAGGTGCACAATTTATAGTGCTTTCCAATGTTATTTGATGCAAATTTTCCCTTAATTTAATGTCAAAATTTTCGATTTGTGATTGGACTTGTTTAATTTATAGTTTTAAGTTCAAAATTGAAGAATTCTGCAAAATGTCATAAAAATATAAAAATCTAGGACTTAAATATTGGTAAAAGTAGCCAATCATTCAAGTTTATAGAAACTATTGTTGAAGTTTTTGTTAGGATTTAAATGATGGGACTTTAATGACATCTTTTAACAATTGACTTAAACACCATTTAGATACCAAAGCACACTTTCCTAGCCATAATTCTAATTAATTCAGCTCTAATCGACTTCAACTTGTAAACAATTCAAAAGGACATATCGATGGACCTCCTAAAGCAATTTTTCGCGGAGGTAGAACTAGATTTAGGCAACCAAAATTAGTTCCTTAGCTAGATTTTGGTTCTTCTTTATCAAGGTTAGGTTTTCATTCTATTTTTATTTCTAGCCTTTGTATTTGTATATGTCAGCATGTTTTTAAGGATTCCAAGAGTTTGATTCAGTGATTTAGAGTTATATTTCTCTTTGAAGTTTAAATTTGTGCTTTCTAAGCCCTAAACTCATTTATATCTTACTCTTTGTTTGAATATATTTAAGAATATGTGGCTTAAGGCTTATTTTCCTTGTTCTTTAGCCTAAATGTGTTTATAATATGCTGTTTTAGCTAAGGAAATTCTAGTAAATGCTTTGATTGAGTTCCTAATGTATGTTGGATGATGATATTTGTTTAATTGAATGTATAATGCCTATTTTAAGTTGGCCACTTCAGATAAAGTCATTAAATGATTAAGGAATCGAGAAATCTACCTTAGTCATTGGATAAATCAATAAACAATGTGGTTAAATAAATGAATGACCAAACCTGGATTAATCATAAGGGTGTTAATCTAGAAATAAGGTATTTTTAGGTTGAACTTTTGGAGCTTTAAGCCTATTACCTAAGTCTAATGAATGACCAAATTTCAAGATAAGAACAATAGTGATAAGGCAGTGTTTTAACCATATCTTTACCTTGATTTAATGAAGATACCATAGATTAGGCATTCCAATCCTTTCATAACTCAATTTAATTATTGAAAGCCTAAACCTTAACTACTCACTTCAATTAACCAGTGTACTAGTTGTAAGAGTTTTCCTCAAATTATTTTACATGTTAATTGATTAATTTATTTGAGCTTATTTAGAAAACAAGATTGATCAACAACAAGTTGTTTACACCATTACCTTGGAATAGATGTTATGATATTAGGAATATATATGTTTTAATTACTTAGGGTTTGTAAATTTTTTTTTTTCTTTAGCTTTTCCTTTCTTGTTTGTTTTGTTTAGCATTTAGTTTTATTTTAGTTATTTTTCCCTTGTAACTTGACTTTGAGTTCATGCGTACCCTTTATAAACATTTAGTGAGGATCAAGAACAAGTTAGAAATGGAACATCATAAGCACTTAGTTATACAACATCGTGAAGAATATAAAGAACCAACCATGATCGAATTAATTATGCAAAATAGGAGTGGGCTTCTAGATAACATTATAAGACCTAGGATAGACTCTAATGACTTTGAAATTCCATATGGGATAATTTCCATTATTAGTTCTTAACAATTTGATGGCTCATCCCTACAAAATTCAATTGATCATTTAAAAATTTTCAAAGATATTTGTGATCCCCTTAGATTTTTCCTTTTTCCCCAAGAGATAGAGTTTGCACTTGTTAAAAAACTTTTCCACCTGGTCCCGTCACTTCTTGGCATGATCATGTCAATCATTTCTTAGCTAAATTATTTCTCCCATCCAAGATATCCAAATTGAAAAACCTTATTTCTTCTTTTGTGAAGTATGAGATCAAGATTTTATATGAGTCTTGGGAGAGATTTAGAGATATTCTTATTAAGTTTCATGTGCATGGCTTTAGTATTTGTGAGAAAGTACACACCTTTTATCTTAGACTCATACGATCTCGTCGTGTGATAGTTGTTGTTACTATAGGTACAATGATGAGAAAACCCTATGTAAAGCATATAGTTTGATTGAGGATATGGCAATTAATAACTTCCAATAAAATTTTAAGCCTAACCATAGAAAAACATATAGATTTCATGAAACTAATCGCACCATAGCTTTAAAGGTTTAAATGGTAGTCCTTACTAAGGAATTGGAAGGTCTTGAAGCTAAAGTTGACAACAGTGCATTCAAAGGTCCCACTGCATGTGACTATTGTGGTAGTACCTTCCATTCTTCCATAAATTGTGAAGTAGGTAATTCTTATGCCCCTAATCCTACTTAAAACCAATATCATGTTAGAAGCCAAAGCGTTAACTCTTACAATCATTGGTGTGAGAGTTATCATAATTTTCCATTAAGCCATCATCAAACCTACTCATACCTATATGTTAATCTTTAATAAAACTCATCTTTTAAGATAGCTCCATAAGAAAAGGCCAATTTTGAGGATACATTAATGAAATATATTAAAATTAATGAGACTAGGATGGAAAATCATGAGGATTCTATTAATAATTGAGAGACTTAAATAGGTTAGACTACACTGCTCGTACTGGAGAGGTTACCCAGACCATTATCTACCATATGTAAATCTACTCATAGAGAACATATTATGGCCATCACTATAAAACGTAGTAAAAAATTAGAGGATGTAGGCATAGAAAAAAGTGATGAGGAAGTGTTGAGGAGTAGGAGAAAAGAAAAATAAGTTGAGAGTAATGATAGTCCAAGTTATTTGCTAATCCAAATGTCGAAACTTACAAAACTAGGATTCCATACCTACAAAGACTAGGTACGTAATTTAGGAGATCTTCAAAGTTGTTTTAGAAATTGCACGTCCGAGTTTCTAATTTATCTCAATTAAATGAGTGTAGAGATAGAAAATAGTCATTATATGAGTTATGGAAACTTCTTATGCTAATTGGAAGGAGCTATTAATGATGACAATAAAACACAATAATCTAACTAAACTACATTAAAGTGTGGCATTATAGAAAAATAGGTTAGGTTTTTTTACATAGATAGCGATAAGGATGATCTTTCAATTAATTTTGAGAAATATGTTATGAATTTTTTAGAATGAAAGTAAAATGGACGAACTTTTCAAAGTGAAGAAATTGAAAGGGATGATGAAATTTTAGGAAGTGATGAAATTTTTGTTGCATTCTTTCTTAATGACCAAATTGATGAGGATAATGTTATTAATTTCATTGGTGTTAAGGATGAACCTAAAGTTTAGGAGCATGTTGCCAAGGCTGTTCAATTTGAAAATCATGATGAGGTGGTTAAGAAAGATGAGACTGTGAACAAAATTGTATAATCTAAGGAATCATTTAAGGTTATTGATTTTATTAGTGTTCAAACTTTTGACTATAGACTAGACATTGCACTTTAAATCCTTTTACCATGGTATTTTATCATGAACACAAGTCACATGTAGTGTTTCAGTAAGGGTAAGGCTTAAAATTTTAATACTCACTTAAATGCTTTAGGAACCTTTAAAGAGTCGGCTTATTGCCATCATGAGAATGGAAAAAAAAAAGTTAAATTGTGGACCTAAGAAGTGAAGAAAAATTTTCTAACATTAACATCTAAATAAAAGAACTAAAGAAGTACTTGTTAGGAGGTAACCTAACCATAGAAGTAGGATTTAGTGTGTTTTTGGTGTATTTTCCTTTGTTTGGCATGCATTTATTTTGTTTCAATATTATGCCTCCGTATCGTTTTTAACCATATTATACCTTCATGGAGCATGACTGATGATCCTCTTGTTTTTGACCATAATATTCTCTCCTCCTATAAGGAATACTCCATTTAGATTTTTCAACTACTTCATAAGACTCCGTAGTTTTAATGAGATTGTTATGGATTGTTTCTACTCTCATGTTGAAGCCTCTAGGTAGTATAAATTAGTAAAAAGAATTCCCAAGGTAAGTGAGGCCATGAAATTTTTACATAATGATTATAAAACTAAGGAACTTTTTAATATTAATAAAGCTAGATCTGAGAGAAAGTGATTAAAGAAAGTTCTGGTATGACCATCTACCTTTCTACATTGGAATTCAACCATTCTATCGTAAGGCAAAAATCTAGTTTTATTTGGCTTAAAGAAGGAGGTTAGAACATATATTTCTTCCTTAAGGTAGTGTTGCATTGAAGGAATGTCAATAAAATTTCTAAGTTGATAAATTCAACAGGGGAAAGCATTTAGGACCAACATCAGATCAAGATGGAAGTGTTCTCCTTTTTTAAGACATTGTTAGGCTCTAAATTGCACCATGCATTTTCTGATTTCTTTATCAAGAGCTTTGTTATTAAGAAGTAAAATGATACTCAATGCAATCTCATTAATCAACCAATCTTTGAGCTGAAAATTAAGCAACCTCTTAAGTCATTAATCCCTCATAAAACTCCTAGTCCTAATAAACTAAATGTCAAAATTTTCCAATCTATATGGCCTATGATCAAGGGTTAGGAAATCACTACTATGTTAGAATTTTTTAATTTAGGAAAGTTTTTGAAAAACTTAACAAATCTTATATTTTTCTAGTTCCCAAGATCCCAACTACTATACAAATTTTAGACTTCAAGCTTGCTTCTTATTACAATACCATTTAAAAAATTATATTTATGATTTTGGCTAACAGTCTTAAGTTGGTGTTGAATCATTTGGTTAGCTCTTCAGAAGATGCCTTTATTAAAGGAAGGCTCATTAATGATAGCATCTTATTAGCTTAGGAATTATTTAGATGAAGGGGAAGGTAGCAAGGAATTTTACTCTTAAAGTTTATTTTTATAAAGCTCAAGACTCTATTAACTTGGAATTCAATGAGGAGCTATTTGGGACATTTGGATTCTCATATACATTTCCTAAGTAGATGATGGCTTACTTAACCTCTACTTCCTGTAGTATTATTATTAATGGTCAACCTACCCTAGCCATCTAAGGGACTAATATACTACAGCAAGGGATCCTATTTCTCCTTATATAGTCATTGTTTTCATTAACATCTTATTGAAATCATTAGAGGTCTTGTTGTGACTACTACATTCAAATATAATAATGGGGAGAGATCAGCTAGTAATGTTGACAATAAATAGCCTACACTTATATTAGACTTCTCATCTCATTTTTCCTAAGAAGCTAATAAAATCTATTGTAAGGCTCATGAAAAGCTTCATATTGCCTACATCTATTCACTCCAAGGATCCTGTAAACGTCAGATGGTAAGATGTTTGTCTTCCTATGGTTAGAGGGGGAATGGGGATGATATCGCCTAAGATGTTTTCTAAAGTTATCTTAGCTAAATAAGTATGGAGGCTCTTTAAAGAAAATAAATCATTCTGGGTTAAATGGGACTGGGGATGATATCACCTAAGTGGTTTTCTAAAGTTATCTTCGCTAAATAAGGATGGAAGCTCTTTAAAGAAAATGAATCATCATGGGTTAAATGGTTTCATTCATACTTTCTAAAGGGTAAATCCTTGTTGGAGCTTGATGAATCTTCTAGTGTAACTTGGTCACTTAAAAACATTCTTAAGATTAGAGGCAAGTTGAATCAAGTGGCCTGATAGGGGTCAAATTGATATAGTTTTAAGGGTTAATTTGTTGAATTATGACCCCTAATTCAGTGTTTAATTGTTTAATTATTGTCTTATTATGTTTGATTTGCATAATAGAGATTAATAATAAAGATTGGAGCAAAAACATCAAGAAAACCTTTTTGTTCTACCCCATAACAACCCCCTGAGAGGGTACAGTTGACTGAAGAATAGGAGGCCGTTGAAGGGTCCAGCATTCGACCTATAACAGCAACCTAAGAGGGTGTCGTTGTAAGATGGTGGGTTGCCGTTGTACAAAGAGCCAACAATTTCAGCTCCAAATCTTACAGATTTCAAACCTGGCATGATCCTAATTATTTCCATTGTCTGCTAGCACTGGTGGAAGG
>JAOXYD010205444.1:0-21217 GCA_028565735.1 Pinacopodium congolense
TTTGGGTCTGATCGGGTTCGGGTCATCTCGGGTTCATATGAAATCAAGTTCGGGTTCAGGTCAAGTAAGGTTCGGGTCGTTGACTTTTTTGGTCAATTCAGGTCAGGTTGGGTATGGTCCAGGTCAGGCAGGTCGGGTTATTGGATCGGGTCAATTTTTGACATCCTTAGTTAAAATTGAAAACGTCAGTTTCTGCTTTTTAGAAACCCAATAAAATGACGTAAAAAATGACGTCATTTTGACTGGGTTTTCCATTTTTTAAATTTAAATCCTAATTGTTTTGGTTAGGTTTTAAAATACTCTAACCCAATTGAGAATGATGTCGTTTTAGTTGGATTTTCATAAACCAAAAATGACGTCGTTTTGCTTTCTCAACCCTTACATCCTCTTTATCCACATTAGCACCCAGTCACTCATCCAATTATTACCACGTCACCCTCTATATCATCACAATATGTCATGTCAACTATCACATCACTAGTCACATCATCTTACAATAAATAGGATTCACAAAATAAGTGTAGGGGGTTTCTTGAAATTTGTCATAAAGTATAGGGGGTATGGTGTTATGTTCAAAGTTTTTGAGGACGTTTGAAAATTCCTAAAACCATATGGAGTGTTTTGTAAATTACTTATTAATTTAATACGCATTAGCAATTACTAGTTAAAAATTTTTGAACTCTATTTGACATAAAATTAACATGTCAAACTTATTTTCTTTAGATTCAAGTTTAGAAGAAATTTTTTTTGATTGATCATATAAAATTAGATTAAATTTATTTGAATTCAATAGTATAAGTGGTAAGATTACGTGAAAAAAAAGATCCCAAGGTAAAACATAATTGTGGGAGAGTGATCTAGTCATTGAGCCAATTATGACAAGAGAACTCAATTTTTTTATAGCTGGGAGACATAACTAGTGTTTAGCTTACCAATACAAGCCAACGGAAAGTGATAGGTTCAGATCTGACTGGCCTGAAGTCAATACAGGCTAAGGCCCATATAATGTCGGCTAGTATTTCAGTTCATACCGACTAATTTTGGATCAATAATGGTATACCAATCCAAAACTGAGGTCTTTTTATATATTTCCCAAAATTCAGAGATCATTTTATAATTCTTCTAAATTTTGCATATATCGGTTGACTGATATGCAAATAAAAATGCACTGAAAGCGTTTGTCCCTCTTTTCTTCTTCTTCATTTCTCTTCTCTCCTCTAATTTTTTATACCTAAATCTCACTTTTTCTACACAAAACTCATATATGTAACTTTAATCCTTCACTTCTTATCTTCATTTAACTCCAACAACTTAAAGATACTTTTTAAAACGTCAAACAATCACAAAAAACACCTATTTTTACATATTTAAATTTCATCTCTTTTTCCAGTGTTTTTTCGAGTTTTGAGCCAAATTCTAGTAAATGATTGGAAGCTTTAACATCCCTCTAACGTTTACATCCATTTATATTAATCAATGTGAAGAATTTAAATTAAAGTTGATTAATTGATTAATTTTAATATTTGAAAATGTTCGATTTTGTGAAATTTTCATTCAATCAATTATTAATTAGTATTTAATTCATCAATTTTAAGCATTGTTAAAGTTGAATTTGATATAAATGCATATAAATTGAATCAAAATTGAATTTAGGTAGAATTATGGTTTCAAAATTGTGAATTTTTTTATTTTTTATGAAATTGTATTATGTTTTTTCAAAATGAATCTATATTGCTATAGAGTGACAATTTGACCCAATGAGATGCAAAATTTTGTAGAAAGATTCCAAATTTCTCTAGAAGACTATCAACACATCTAGAGTTAGGTGAAAGACTCTAGACTCTACAATTAGTGCGTTAATTAGTAGAGTAGTAGGTGGAGTAGGTGGTAAAATATTATAGAGATTCTTTTTAGCCATTAGATCAAATAAATTCTAATTGTCTATTGAGGGGGTAGATGATTGTAAATAGGCTAGAGGTCTTCATTTGTAAAGCATCCCGTAATCCCTTAATCCTCTCAAGTGTAGAGTTCTTCTCTCAGTTGAAAATATTTCTTTGTGTAATAAGAAGCATTCTCCAAGTTCTTCAATATCTTGTGATATCTTGTTATCTTTCTTATTTCATATAGTTTCTGCTAAGTGTTCGACCAAAGTATTCTTGAGAAGTACTTGTGAGAAGGATGAACTAGCATCCTACCCGATGAAGGCATTCCTATATTAAGGAGTTTTCTAGTGCCTCACATTTTGCAAGGTTGAAAGTTCGAACATGTGATAGTTGGTACTAGAGACAAACATTCATAAACAAGTTAATCTTTTACTTAAACCTTGTTGTTTTGCTCAAAAGATGGCCGGTGTAAGAAGTGAGACTACCTACGTTAAGGAAACTTTCAAGTAATCTAATTGTGGAAGGTCAAGGTCAAGGAAAATCTTAGTAGACATTGATGGTAGGCTAACTCGTATAGAGCTTGATGTAGCCGAAGATTAAGAGAAATTAAAGGAGATGGACAACTACATTGAGGAACTCGAGAGTGGAGGTCATGAGTTTCGTGACGAGATGCAAGGTATATTAAACGAATCTCTCTCAAGATGTCTAGACTAAGTGGAAGCCAAGGAATGAAGTCTTCTAATATGAGATTGTTGTGATGAAAGAGTAACTTGAAAAGGTTTCCAATAAGTTGAAGGAGACCAAAGATGAACCCGTGGTTTGCAAAAAGGTAATTACTCAAGGAGAAAGCATTGCCATCCCAATGGTATTCACCAATCCTTCAAGAGTAGATACTCCAAAGCCAAAAACATTTAAGAGAAAAAGGAACTTAAAGAAGGTAAATAATTTCTTATGGATCTTGGAATGATATTTCAAGAAACTAAGTTTTGGGGAGGACATTAAGAAAATTGATAGTGCAACCCTCTACCTTAAAGACACCACAATGATATGGTATAGGAGATATGAGAATATCGTGAGAGGGACATGCATCATCAACACATGGACTGAGTTTAAAAGACAACTCAAGAGGTAATTCTACCCCGAAATTGTAGAGGAGGATGCGAGAACTAAGTTAAGGTGCCTATAACACACGGGAAGCATAAGGGACTATATAAAGGAGTTTTCCGAAGTGCTCTTAGAGATATCAGACTACCCAATAAGGAGGTACTCTTTGCATTTAAAGATGGTCTTTAAAATTTGGTGAAGATGGAGATACAACACCATAGAGCTCAAGATCTTACTAATGCCATTGCCATTGTCAAATCCCTCTTGGAGTTTAAGAAGTCTAAAAAGCCTAAGTCTCACAACGATAAGGGTGACAAGGAGAAAAGTGGGGGAGACCACATGCATGGTAAGGAAAATTTTCAAAAGTATGACAAATTAAAAAAGAGACAAGTACCAATAGAGACCAAAGTAAGGAGAAGTTTCAACCTAAATATTTCCTTTGTGATAGACCACATAGGGTAAAAGATTGCTCGAAGAAGAGCAAACTCTCAGCATTAATCGAGGAGAAGAAGGAGAGCCAACCAGAAGAGGAAAGGATGTATTCCTTACAACTCTTCAATGCTATTAAGAACATGCCAAAATTCGAGAAGGAGGGCAACTTGTTCACAAAAACCAAAGTTGGTGGCCAATTAGTAAAAGCATTAATAGACACAGAAGCTACCAACAACTTCATTCAAGTATACAAAGCAAAGCGGTTAGGCATCAAGTATACCAAGGAGTAAGAGTGGATCAAGGCCGTTAACTCTTATCGTACTTTTATATATAGGAGTAATCGAGGCATAAAGGTATACCTAGGTTATTGGTGTAACTTTATTAACCTTTTGGTTGTTTCGTTGAATGATTATTCTACAATACTTGATATGGAGTTCTTTGATAGTGTGAAGGTGATGCCAATCCCATTTGCCAATTCCATGTGTATCTTAGAGGAGGGCAAGACATGTATGTGCCACTATTAAGGGAGACCAACATCTTAACTAAACGTGTTTTAACTATCCAATTTTTCAAAGAGAAGCCACCCAACATGACAAAATTTCCACGAAAGAGAAAGGTGGATCATGGTAGCAAGATGATGTAAGACGCAATACCTCCCAAGTTTGATAAAGCTAGAAGGTGACCAAAGAAGTTGATAGGTGAAGATTTTAAATTCGTGGAGAAGGTGAACTAGGTGGCATAGAGCCATTTCCTCAACCTTTCGAAGACTACATTAAAGTAAGTAAGTTGGCTAGTTTTGTAGTAAGTTGTGACTTGGTGATAAAGCCAAGGTCTAGGGGAGCAACCATAAAGGTGGATGTTCATAACATGAAGATAAATTTAGGAGCCATCATAAGTTTGGGCATTCATTTGGTGGATTTATTCAGGAAGAATATGGAGCATAACCCACAAGTCATGAGTTCAAAAGAAATGGAAATTCATGCAAGGATACACTAATTCAGGCATAAAGGTAAGACGTTGAATACTAAAGGCAAGTAGCTATTTGTGTCAAAGAGGTAAGGGTTAAGGAAGCAGAACATGGAGCAATATAATGAGTGTGCAAGACTAAAGCAAAGAAGGCATTACCAGGTTGAGTAGGTGAGAATGTCATAGAGTGACAGTTTGGGGCACTGAGATGTGAGGTTTTGTAGAAAGATCCTGAAATTTTCTAGAAAACTCTTCACAAATATAAAGTTAGGTAGAAGACTCTAGACTCCTCTATTAGTGCCTTAATTAGTATAGTGATAGGTAGAGTAAGTGGCAAAACATTTTACAAATTCTTTGTAGCCATTAGATCAAATAAATCATAGCCGTCTATTGAAGAGGTGGAGGATTATAAATAGACTAAAGCACTTTATTTGTAAAGCATCCTATAATCCCTTAATCCTCTCAAGTGTAGAGTTCTTTATAAAGATTTCTTTGTGTAATCAGAAGCATTCTCCAAATTCTCCAATATCTTGTGTTATCTTGCTATCTTTCTTATTTCATATAGCTTTCACCAAGTATTTGATTAAAGTACTCTTAAGAAGTACTTGTAAGAAGGTTGAACTAGTAGTATAGCCAAGGAAGGCATTTCTACATCAAGGAGTTTCCTAGTGCTGCATGGTTTGTAAGGCTGAAAGTCTGAGCCTATGACAATATTCATGTAATTAGATATATGATTGAGATAGTAGAATTATCAATTACATTTGATTTGGTAAATTTTAAAATTTTCCTAATTTAAGCGTATAGAAATAGGAGATTTTTTTAAATTTTTAGTGAAATTGTGTTATATTTTTTCAAATTGAATGTATATTCATATACTTAAATGTATGATTGAGCTAATAGAATCAACAATTGCATTTGATTTGGTATAATCTAAATTTTCTCCAATTTAGGTATATAGAAATCGAAAATTTTTCAATATTTTGTAAAATTGTGTTATGTTATTTCAAATTAAATATATATTCATATAATTAATTAGACATATTATTGAACTAGTAGAATCATTAATTGCAATTAATTTGATAGAAATTTTTTTTAATTTAGGTATATAGAAATTGGTAAATTTTCAATTTTTGGTGAAATCACGTTATATTTTTTTAAATTGTATATATATTCATGTAATTAGATGTATGATTGAGCTAATAAAATCATTAATTGCATTTAATTAGGTTAATTTTAAAATTTCTCCAATTAAGGCATATAGAAATTAGATATTGTTTAATTTTTTGTGAAATTATGTTATATTATTTCAAATTGAATGTATATTCATGTAATTATAAGTATGACCGAGTTAGTAAAATCATCAATTACAATTAATTTGATAAATTTTAAAATTTCTCAATTTAAGCACATAAAAATTGGGAATTTTTCAATTTTTGATGAAATTGTACTATGTTTTTCAAATTGAAAATATATTCATGTAATTAGATGTATGATTGAGCTAGTGGAATCATCAACTGAATGTACTTAATGACTTATGTTTGTTTACTAGGTATAATTAGTTTGTTGTGCTTAATGCCTTAATAAATTGTATTGATTTTTATAGGTAAATGGAAGGAAATTTGAGTTCAAGCAATATTGGTGATAGTTTAATCCCTTCTAGGAGATTTGATGATCTAGTAGACTTATTCTTAGCTTGAGGAGTTAGATTGTTTGCATGTATTGCGGTAAGACTTTGAAAGGTAGAGGAATCACATGATTGAAGAGATATTTGACTGGAATAAAGGGCGATGTGGAGCCTTGTAAGAAAGTTCTTCATGATGTGAAGTGGAAGATGAAGACTTTGATTGATGAGTACCAGTTAGAGAAAGATAGAAGAACTAGCTTGAGTTTTGGCATTGATAGTGAGAGTTCATTTTACAGTGGTGGTGAATTTGATGTTGGTGATCCTTCTTTCCCTTCTACCTAGTAAGAAAGGAGTGGTTCAAGTAGTGGTGAGGTACGATAGAAAAGAAGAAAGTTTTTTTCTACTTTTTTTTTTCTCCAGAACAAATCTTGGAGCTTTACCTTTTATTTGAGCTATCATTCAAATAAAGGAACTAATAGACCAAGTAGATATGACAATGGTTAGATGATGGTATTATATATGCTTGTCATTTCATACGGTTTAATCTAATTATTATCAACATATGGTAGATGCTATTGCCGCATATGGTCCAAGATATAAAGCTTTTTCGTTAGATGACTATAGAAGTAAACTTCTTAACAATTTTGTTTTTAAAATAAAAAATTATTTGGAAGAAAAAATAATGACATAGATTGTTTATAGGTATTCGATCATGTGTGATGGTTACACTAATATGAGATAGGATACTTACATTAATTTCTTGGTTTATTCTACCAAAGATATCATATTTTTTAAATTAGTTGATACATTTGGCATGATTAGGAATTTTAATTATCTGTTTCAACTTTTTAATGGAGTTGTTAATGAAGTTGGGTTTGAGAACATTTTTTAATTCATCATTGACAATGTTGAAGCTTATAAATTCGTTGGGAAGAGCTTACAGAGTACTTATAACTCTTTCTTTTGGACTTTATGTACTTCTCATAGTATTGAACTGATAATAGAAAATATCGAAAATGGTAGATATTTTCATGTGATAAACAAGACCGTGTTAAAGACAAAAAGGGCGACCAGGTTTATTTATAATCATGCATGAATATTGAATTTGATAAAGAGGGAATTTACTAATGAGAGGAACTTATGTCACCTTGCAGTTACCAGATTTGTAATTAATTACTTATCACTCTAAAGTTTTGTGACAATGAAAAAGGAGTTGATAAAGATGCTTACGAGTGATCAATGGCTTAGTTCCCAACATGCTAGGTCTAATGTTGGAATGGAGGTTACGAGGATTATATTTGAGGATAGGGAATTTCGGTCCAACTATCAGTTTATTATATATGTTTATGAGTATTTGGTTAAAGTGCTTCTTCTAACAGATAATGATGATAAACCAACGAAGGGATATTTTTATGATACCATGAAGAGAGTGAAGGAAGTTATAAAGGAAATTTTGAAGAACAAATTTTTCTATATAAACCTTTCCTTTTTATCATTAATGACATATAGGAAAACTAACTTTACTCTCCCTTATTTGCTGCTATGGCATTCTTTAATGCAAGTGTTTGCTTTAAATATGATTTCAATAAGAGAGCTGAAGTTAACACCATTATTGTTGACTATGAGATGATGTATGACCTCCGTAACTCAAAGATAGAGACATATAAAGATGATGATGATGATTTCGGGATGTATATAATAGTACGATAAAGAAACAAGGTCAATATAAATATACATTTTTATGACTTTTGTTACTTGTTTAAAATTAATTATTGCTTCATTTTAATTATAAGATTCTTTGTCTTATAATTACTTGGTGTGCCCAATTTAGAAGTGATGTTTTAGAATTACAAAGGTTTGCAATTCGTATTATGCCTTAATGTGTGAGTGTGAGTAGATGTACAAAGAATTGGAGAACGTTTGATTTCATCCACTCCAAAAAGAGGAATAGATTAGAGTACAAGAGGTTGAATGATCTAGCCTACATAAGATATAATTTAAAGATCAAATGGAGGTAAAATTTTTATTGTTGAACCAAAGGAGGTTCACCTTATTTTGATGATGACAAAACACAAAAGAAAGTAATGTTTTATGTGTTTAAAGCATTGAAAGATATGTGTTAAGTTGAAATGATAAAGAAAAAATTTAAGAAGTATTGGAGAAATTTTGAAGATCGAGAAATGAATTGATCAAGGTTCAAGGCTTTAGAAGAGTTAAGATAGAATTCATATATGTTATGATTCGTAATCTTTGTTATTAGTCTTATTTAAATTCCTTCTAGTGTTTTTGAAGAGGCTCAACTCATGAATGAAACATTCATACTATAGAATATGCTTATAGGTCACATAATCAAGACAAATTTTAAGTGAAAAGTTTCAATAATCCTCTTATTGAGTTAACAAGTCTTTTAAGAGCATTTTGGATGTATATGTGACTTTATAAAGTGTTTATAATATAAGGATAGGTCTTAATTGAGTTAGAATTGCCTTAGATAAATTTTTGTGTATTTCTAAAGGTTTAATGGTGGTTATTAGGGAGTTCAATGATGCCTAATACTCCCACTATTGTTCTCTACGTGTTTTAACAACATATGCTAAGTTTCTTCAACAATGTCATTGTAGACCCACGTCAAAGGGACTACAACAACAATACATCAACGGCAACGTTGATATGCATAGAAACCGTTGTTAAAGAGTGAAAATCACGCTACAACAGCTAGTTTCTAATAGGAAGAAAGAATAAAGGGTTTAAATCACTCAGGTCCCTAATAATTTAGTAAATTATTAATTAGGTCCTTATAGTTTTAAAACTATCAAATAGGTTTTTAAAGTTTCAAATTACTTTCATCCGTTAGTCCTTCATTAATTTCATCCTACGTGAACTAACAACATGCCTCGTAACATGTCTATATGGCAAATTTGGAGACACGTGACAACATCATGTAATATTGGACTAATAGGTGAAAGTAATTTGAAACCTTAAGGGATCTATTTGGTAGTTTACCAAACTATAGGGACCTAATTGATAGTGTACCATACCCCAAGGATCTGAATGATTTTAAATCTAATTAATTAATTATTTTGATAATTAAAATAAAATTATTAATAATTAAAGAAATATATGTTATAAATATTGTATCCTTTTAATAAAATTTTAAATTAAAAATTTTAAAAATCAAAAAAATAGTTTATCTTTTACAAATTCAATATCTATAATATTTCATATATGTGAAAGTAATAAAAACATATTTATCGTGCAAAGAATATAGTTATAATTATTTTAAATTGATAAATTTTTTAGGTTGATAATAGTTTGATTTAAGTATGATTTTATATGGCTTGGATCATATTAATTTTTTGGCAAAATAAGTTTATAAGGAATCAAGTCTTTCAGATAAGAGTGACTTGGAAAGTGATGTTGGTTGGGAGGTATTGACATGTCATTTAGTGTAATGAGATTATATGATAGTAATGACTAGGATCCACTTAATGATGAACACTTTATACCGAATGATACCTAGATTCAGTTTCATTTTAGTGTACTTCATCCTAGAGAATGAAAATTCATGTATTTTCAAGTTTTTCCTTTTTTTATTTATATTTGATATGCATATTAAATTTTATATGTACTAACTGTTAATATTTTTGTTTCAAGTTTTAATTTTGCTTTATAATGTTCTTGTGTTGGATAGTAATATTAGTTGCAATATTTATTATTCTATGTATTATTCTTATTTATAATGTTTAGATATGATTGCTTTTGGTTTCATGATTAGAGATGTTCTAATTTATTGATTTTTAGTAATGTGATTTGATGTTCTACTTTTTTTGTTATATTAATTCATTTTGATATTTATTTGAAAAATATATGAAAACTAGTATTAGTAAAAATGAACAACACAATTTTTTATTGTATGTTATTACTATTTCATGATATTTTTACATACTGATATTAAGTTATGATAGTTGAATGTATTGTTCTTTTTTTATATTAATTTAAGTTGTATTTTTTAAAAATTTGTGAAAATTGATATTAATAAATATGAAAATTATATGGAAATTGTATTATATTCTTTATATTAATTGAATGTTTGAGACATTTGAAATTATATTTATAAGATATGCATAATATATATATAAGGACCATTTTATAGATTTCACAAATTTTAGAAACTATTTTTGTAATTTTAAAAAGTTTTCTTATATTAGTATCAATATTGATCGATACCGATACAGTATCATTCCCGGTCAAAAACCAATATAAATATATTATCATTTTTCAAAACGTTGGACACAACATAATATCTCGTAAGTAGATTTTACGCAGTCTCTCTATGTTATTAGAGTTGTACACATAACAGACATGTGATATTCAGTCTTCATATCATGCCTGGTCGTTTTGTAAAGATCCAAAGATTCATTTTCATGAATGTGCATTTTGTATACTGATTGAATTTGGATTGTCAATAATAAAAATTTTTAATTTTGTTTTTTTAATGAATTTAATTTGTATTTGTGTAGACTAGCTAAGTAAATTAAATAGTTAATGTGACAATTCCATCCCTTTCTTGATTGTTAATAAAGATAGTTGTCTAAAATTTCTCAAATGTCCATCGTTTACTTTTTGGTATAAATCGATTTTATGTCTATAAAAGAAAAAATATTTAATAATTTTCTTACAGTAATGATTAATGTTAAATAAAATATTTAAATTTTCTTATATATTTTATATTACATGTTGATATATAAAATATTAAATAATTTTATATATGATAATTATTAATAACTAATACACAATAATATACTTAACGCATCTTATTGGCGAATTACTGGGAAGGCTTTACTTATTATATACATACATGTTATGCATGCGCTCATATGCTTCTCCCTTAAGGTTTGGTTTAATATTTAAAATAAATTTTAATATATTGTTATATGAAAATAAGACTTTAACATTTACTAAGGTGTTTAAATTTTTTTTTGTCATAGTCATTATTTTTTCTTCATATTAATTTGTTGATTCTTCTTTAGTAACTATTTTTTTCCTTAATGTGAGAGAAGCTTCTTTGCCTTCTCTCTACTTTACCATAGATTTGTTGGTTGTTCGAGAAATTTTGATTTTTTTTATTTATGTTGTTGCATTCCTAAACTCCATTACTATAACTCAATTGACACCACCTCAATCCCTTAAGAATTTTCTTTTTATTGTACCCCACGAAAACTCCCTTAGTCACCATGTTCCCTTTATCTCGACCTTTTCATTCCATCCTTCCATCTTCTTGTTAACTTTCTTTTACAACAGCTCTCTTATAACAAATATTCCTTCTTCTTCCACTCCATTTCTTTACCACCACGTTTCCATTTATTTTAGTTTTGCTAGCTATCACTTTTTGTAACTAACTTTCAAATTTTACAAAGTCAACATTTCCCTCTTGCCACTTTGTCTATAATATATAGTTCCAAATCATGTCTCGTTCTTAACCTACCTTCTTTATAAACTCTCTATATCCTATCCCAACCCCTTTAAACTCTACTTAGCTTCTTCATGGAGGGAGAGGAGGGGTAGTTTATAGGTCCATTAGAGAGAACCTGGTGCTAATTTGTGGATGATGCATATTCAGGTTCCACAAATTTGTCTTTCTTTTCCCCTATTGCAGATAATGAAGTCAATTTAATGGCCCCTTATATAGGGATCTTAAAGAAAGGATTTGCTCAATAGAGAGCCTATATGATAGGATGCTTTGATGGTAGAATCTTAGCCTTCCCAATCATAAAACACTAGGCCATGGAGCGTTGGAGAAAATCGGGATTAGAAGAAGTTCTATTAAATAGAAAGTTTAATTCAAAATAAAATATTTCTATAGACAATTCACAACAAGCCCCTTTTTTTGATGTAATGAAAGCCCAGTATAAGATTGGAGAATGTCTTTCCAATTTGAATTCATATTCATAACATTCCACTTGAATATTGCTCTATACTTGCCCTTAACTACCTTATAAGCTTCATTGGCAAACCCTTTTACATGGATAAGGTCACAACGTCCATGTAAGAATCTAGTTTTGTTCAAATTAGTATTGAAATATCCTAAGAACAAAACCTACAGGATAAAATTCCAATTTTGAAATTTAATAAAGATATAGAGTTACTTAAGGATGTCTTGAAGGTATCATACCAATGAAAGTGCTCGAGAACTTTGAAAGACAAGATTTGGAGGGCTATGAGTAAAAGATTCACCACAAGAGGATATAGTGAGCTAATGGGATTAGAGATTGTACATGAGCCTATATAACTAGGATAGATGGTTCATGAATCATCAGAATAGCTGTAGGAGCAATAATTGAATAAGCTAAAATAGGATGCAACATTCCTACTAGTCAAGGTAACTCAGGAGTATAATAAAGGAGTTGTTCCATTGTTTCTTAAAAAGGAAAATCTAAATGATAATGATCAAGGTGCAATTGAAGTGGAGTTGAATAAAGTGATGTAGTCATAACATATTGAGAACACTCATGAAGATCATAGAGTTGGCATATCTCATAAGATGTTTAAGCATATAAAGAGCTCTCAAATGGAAATTCCAAAGACCTTAGGGAATGCAGGGCCTATTAAGACCAATGAAATTGGAGATATGGAAGAGGAATTTAAACATATGCCTAATAGAAGAACAACTAGGAAACTAAAACTAAGATTACTATAATTACTTCTCCCTCCAAATGACATTAGTAGTATGGAATGTGTTAAGCATAAATAACCCTAAGAAACAACAAGCTATTTCTGATTACGTTAAATAAATAAATTCTTAGTTAGTAGGGTTATTGGAGATTAAATTTAAGAAGGAATAATCTAGTAGTATCTTGTTTTTTAATATTAGTTGTAAGTTACTCACTAATCATTCATTCCACTCTAATGGTAGAATCCCGATATCCTATGACCCTGACGATTTATTTGCCATTAAGTGCACAGCTATAGATTAGCTTATGCATCTAGAATCCTTCCTTAAACCCCTTGTTAGGGATGATTTATGTTAGTTTTTATTATATAATTTAATATGTTTTCACGCCTGAACATCTATGAAAATTTCCTATTTATGTTTCTTTTGATTAAATTGTAGATTCGTGACTATATGGACTTAATTGGATAAAAAAGAAACAAAAAGGAGCTCGAGATTTAAGTTGAAGCATCTTTACTATGCTAGAATAAGAAATCAATAGCATTTTCTAAGGGGAATAATAGTGTCTTATTGTTATTGCATACCATCGTTAAAACCTAAAAATTGAACATTAATAGTGGTCCTTAAACAGCATCGTTGATCAACTATTCTACCACTATTATGTGCATTGTTAACAAAATATTTGAAATTTTTAAGGATAAATTGGGAATTTCACACCAAGGGCGTCTTATAACCCTAGTAGACATCCCAAGCACCTATAAAAGAGAAAAAAAACATAGAAAGAAGGAAGGTTTGAAAAGGGAGGAACAAGGGAGATGAAAAAGAGTCACAAGAGATAAAGTAGATGTAAGGATTTCTTTCTTGCTCGTAAATTAGGATTTAATTTAGTTTTCTATTCTTTTGTTCTTTCTTTACATTAGATCAGTGGATTGAAGTTCCCAAGAGCATTCAAAGTGGATTGAAAAGTGGAATTTTAATGGGTTGGATCAATTTTTGTTGTATTTATTTCTCTTTATTTCTTATTTTATATGAATTTTTATTTTCATCAATTGATATGTGTTTTCTTGTTATATTCTTGTTTCCATTATTAAATATGTGTTTTTAATTTGTTATATATAGGGTTAAGAGATTATATGAGTTTTGTATAATTAGAAGATTTTTGTCTAAATTAAAGTGCTTAATTTAATCTCACTTAGTTTGGCCACCTAAGTTAAATTATTAGATGATTAGAGAACCCATGACCATTGAGCTTTTAATTATTGGAAGGTTAATTAGGTAATACGATTGAATTTAGGTGTGGATTAAGATCTAAAGTCTTTTGTAAAGGATTTTAAATCTAATGAACTTAGGTTTAAGTTTCTTGAGACTAGTGCATTTTATTCCCAACTTCTTCTGTTCTTTCTTTACATTGGGTCAGTGGATTAAAGTTCCCAAGAGCATTTAAAGTGGATTGAAGAGTGGGATTTTAACGGATTGGATCAATTTCAATTGTATTCCTTTCTCTTTATTTCTTATTTTATATGACTTTTATTTTCATAAATGAATATGTTTTTTCTTGTTATATTGTTATTTCCATTATTGAACATGTGTGCTTAATTTCTTATACCTGGGGTTAGGAGATTAGAAGGGTTTCATATAATTTAAATATTTTTATCTAAATTAAATTACTTAATTTAATCTCACTTGCTTTGGACACCAAAGTTAAATTATTAAATGATTAGAAAACACATGACCATTGAGTTTTTAATTATTGGAAAGTTAATTAAGTAACATGATTGAATTTAGGCGTGAATCAATCTTTAAAGTCTTTTAAGAGAGTTTTTAGATCTAATGAACTTAGGTTTAAGTTTCTTGAGATTAATGCATTTTATTCCTGATTTATTTATAGAATAAATGGATAAATTATGTTTAAAAGAAAAAAGGTATTTATATAATCATTGGTTGTATCTTTTTTTTAGGGATGAATGCCCTAAAATTATCCAACATTTTATTCCTTGTTAGATTAACCTATTAAACTTTGAATCCTTAGTTAGAATTGTCATTGGGTAAACTCTTAATTCATTAACTCATGTTTGGATTGAACATTATTTATTTATTTATTTTATTTTTATCACTAAATCAATTTAGAGTTGTCTAAATAATTAAGCACTAATTGAGTTGTTATCACACTTAGATTCCTAGGGAGACAATACTCAACACTTCATCATTTTATACTACTTGTTAATGGGATGTGTTTGCCTCTGGTTAGTTTAAGATTACAATGATTAAAATTTTAGTATAGTTAGACTTCAACAAGTTTTTATACTTCGAATATTGATGCTGATTAATCTAGACTTTATTTTGTTTTTTTCCCTTTTTATTTTGTTGAAGTTTCATATTATACATATGGTTGTCCTTTTGTGATCACATGTAGGCGGTGACATAGATATGTAAGATTACTTAGACTACTGGTAATACGATAGCCACATAGCTTCGGTCAATGGTAGAAGAGTTGATTTGATGGCTTATAAGGACTATGGGAGAGACACTTACAAATATAATTGGATGAATCATCCAGATCATTCTTAGACTGATTGTGCTTACTTGAAGCAACCTTTATTTGACTATTATCAATAGCAGAAAGAAGAATCGAGGCTAAGAAACCTATTTATGAAGGCTATGTCCACATTGATGGCTCAACTCAAAGATGTAGAAGGCTCTATTCATAACTTAACACCGTAAGTTGAGAAATCAGTGTAATAAAAAAAGGAGTCGAGAGTGGAAGAGCTAATTGGTACTTATCTGCAGATGAGGCTAATCATGAAACTGTAGAGGTGCTTAGTTAAGCATTCCAGAAGGGTGACATAGGTGGGGTAAATGGTTAGATTAGATGCAAAAAATAAGGAAGAAAGGATGCCTAACATTATAAAAGTGAAACCAAGTGAGTAAGAAAAGGAAAATTCAATTATAAATGGTAAGGAGTTAATTAGTGAGCCAAACAAAGAGGAGGAAAAAGTTGTTAATGTTTCAAACTTTACTATAAATAAACAAGTACTTATGTCCATTGATTTTATTGGTATCATAATTTTTTATTACTAACAAAAAATTAGGTATCAAGATCTTTTACCAAGGTACCTCACACAAGCAAATGGAGGAATGGAGAGCATATTGGTGGTAGGTGTTATAGCTAATATATTTTTGGTAAGTCATCCTAGATATGAAAAGCTCAGTTGAAGATATGGACTGAGGAAGAGAATCATTATTCTCTAACGTTATGATTCAACTAAAGGACTTTAAAGAAGCACGTGTTGGGAGACAACCTAACCATTTAAATTTAAGTACTTGCTTTATTGTAGGATCGTAGATTTTAATTTTTGTTATTTTCAATTTAATTTAAGTTTTTATTATTTTTATGCTTTCACTTTTGTCTTTCGTGGCTTAATCTTTTATCATTCAGTTAACATGGATGGCTAGGGAGAGTGATCAACGTACAAATTCAAGGGAGTTTATTTTTCCCTTCTCTTCCCTTTGGTGTTATTTATGTTATTTGAACATTGAAAGCAATTTTCAATTCAAGTGTAAGGGAATCAATGGGAAAATAGATATTTATATCTCCATTTGAATTGTTGTGAGTTCAAAAGTGATTAGTTTAGGTTTCTTGCCTAGAATAACTTTAAAAGTTAGCTTATTATTAATTGATTTAATTTAATACATTTAATGCAGTTGATATAATTAATGTTAAATAACTACTAACTTTTATTTTTATTTTGTGTGAATGCATGTGATTGTGACCTTTATATGTAATATTAGATTTTTAAGGACATTTTATACAAATTTTTATGGAATTTCAAAATAGGTATTGGTTTAAATAAATTTGTTGGCTTAAATTTAAAAAATAAAAAGAGAGAGTGTGTGAATAGATGAATACAAATAAATTCACTATACTAACTTCACACTAATAAAAATTTCAAAGTTAAAGAGTAGCGCTTGTAAGCAGTTGATGTAAGATGACTTAGTTAAGTAACTAGAAGTGTTTATGACAAGATGTTCAGTTTTGTGTCAAAAGACTAAGTGACTTCTTAACTAAGCCTCTAATACTTTAAAATACTATTACAAAAAGGAGAGAGAGAGAAGAAAAAAGAAAAAAGAAAAAGAATTTTGAAAAAACTTGTATGATGATTTGTATGGAATTAATTGCAAGCTTGATATTGTGTAAAATAGGTTACTATAACTAGTTGTGTGATTATGTGAGCATTGAGTCATGCCTTAGTTATAATGTAGTTATGAGATACTGAATGTGTTAATTGCATTGATTTGTATTTTTGTATCCTAATTAGCTTTCAACAATTTTGGAAATTATTTTAAGGGAGTATCTAAGTAGTTGATGAGGAAAATCATCAATTCAAATGTAGGGGTATTATTGAAGGTGATTTATGTTGGTTTTTATACTATATTTTAATATTTTTTCACCTTGATATATTTATGAAATCGTCTTATGTATGTTTCTTTTGATTAAATTGCATATTCATTACTATTTAGACTTAATTAGATGAAAAAGGAATAAAAAGGGCTCAAGATCGCAAGTTAAAGCATCTTTATTATACTAGAAAAGGACATCAACGATAGTTTTTGAAAGGAATAATAGTATTGTTGTTGTTATTATGTACCATCGTTGAAGCCCAAAAACTGGACATTAATGATAGTCCTTAAACAGTAATAGTAATCCTTAAATGGCGATGTTGATCATCTGTTCTACGGTCATTTCACACATTATATTTGCAATTTTTAAAGGATAGAATGAAAAAATAACACCAAGGATCTCTTTTAACATAAAAGAGATAAAAACACAAAAAGAAGGGGGATTTGAAAAAGGAGGAATAAGGGAGATAGAAGAGAGTCATAAAAGATGGAGTATAAGTAAGGATCAAAGAAATCACACATAATTAAAGAAGCCATGAAGAAAATAAGTAGGGATCAAAATACAAAGAACATATTGGATGTTGAAAAAGCCATTATTAAGTTAGAACATTGTTATCTGGATCCTTTGAATAAGCTAAAGTATAAGTAAGATGTACTTGCCCTTAATTTGTACACGAGTGCCTTGGAGAACCACAACTCCATTTTAAAGTAAAAATCTAAGGTTATGTGGTTGAAGTAAGGTGATAGCAACACATAGTTCTTCTACAAATCCATTTTATATAGAAAAAACAAGAATAAAATTACATATTTCATTAAGTAAAATGCTCCAATATTACAGGCCAGAAGGAATTTAAGGATGATATCTACCTTTCCTTCCTGAATCTACTTGGTACTCAAAAGCATTGCAGACATATTAATGCATTGGTTAGCTCCATAACCACAATCAATGAGGAGCAAGTTACTCTCTTATACAGACTCATGGCTGATGGGGGAAATAGAGCAATCTTTTAAATCTCTCGATCTAGATAAAGGCCCATGTCCTAATGGATTTAATGCATTTTTTTTCCGATCTTGTTGGCAAATATTAAAGGATATTGTCACCCTAGCCATTTAGGCATTCTTTTCATCCAGTAAGCTATTAAAGGAATTAAATAACACCATCATTTGTCTAATCTCAAAGGTACCAATGTAATAAAATTAAGGGATTTCAGGCCCATCTCCTGCTACAATGCCATTTGTAAGCTCATTTAAAAAATCTTAGCCAATAGAATGAAGACTATTTTGAGTTCTCTAGTGAGTCCTACGCAAACTGCCTTTATTGAATAAAGAAATATAGGTAACATTATATTGTTGGCTCAAGATTTGATTAAAGATTACAGTAAAGGAGGAAGTACTGGGAATTATACTATTAAAGGTGGTGTTCATAAGGCCTTTGATTTTTTATTTAGAAATTCAATAAAGATATTTTAACATGATTTTTATTTACATGGAGGCTTATTGGTTGGATTACTCAATGCTACTTAACTATTTTCTTTAATATATTTGTGAATGGAGAACCAACTCCAAGGTTTCAAGGAAATAGTGGACTAAGACAAAGAGATCCCTTATCTTCTTACCCTTCACTTTATGTATAAAAGTTTTGAATGGCCTAATCAATCACAACCTAAAGGCTAATTCCATATTTAAGTATCATTGCAAATGCTGGAAGATAAACATCACTAACATGGATTTTGCTAATTATGTAGTACTTCTATGTGTTATGGAGTCTACTTTTATGAAAATATTGATGGATTCATTAAACTTATTCGTTATTACTTCTAGATTAAAGATGAATTTAGATAAGAGCTATCATAAATATTGATTCATTAAATAAATATTATTGAACATTTATCACACCTAACAAGTATAAGATTAAGCTCCCTCTTTATAAAGTATTTAAGACTGTCATTCATCTTAAAGAAGCCTTCCTTTAGAGACTGCCATCCCCTGGTAGATAAGATCTAATCGAGGACATGAAGTTAGTACAATAAATGCCTCTTTTATGCTGACAGAGTGCAATTGATTATCTTCATACTCAATAATATGAACATATAGTAGACAACCCATTTTATCCTATCTAAAAAGCTAATTAAGATAGTTGAAAAGCTTATGAGAAATTTTGTATAGAGTAGTAATGTTGATTCTTCTGCCAAAGTCAAGATCAAATAGGAGGATTTGTGTAAGCTAAAGGATGAGGGAAGGCTAAGGATAAGATCAATTTACACAAGCTTTAAAATTAGAATTGCTAAAAGAGCTTAGAGGATATTCAACTGAAGTGGACACATGTTTACTTCTGAAAAAGAAGAAGATTCTAAGAATTGAGTAGCAAAATAGTCTCTACATGGATTACACAACAAATGTTAAAGATTATAAGTTTCCTTAATTCTTCTGTCATTTATAAAATTGGAAATAGGGAGAATGCATCTTTATGGTTTGATATTTAGTTTAAGGGATGTCCATTTCACCTAAGCCTTAAAATTTTATGCCTGAGACATTTGTTCCCTCTCAATGCTACAGTCAGTTAGATAATTCAAAATGACTATTAGAATTGTAACTACAGAGGAACTCATCTCCTAAAAGTGAACTTGCCAAACTATCATCCTTCCTCTCATAGAGAAAATCAAATCTGTTAGAGTAGGGATTCTTCAAGTGATTTCAATAATCTCTGATGTAGGTTCTTATTTGTACTTCTTATAACTAAGGTGCTTTGGCATAAGATAATTCGATTTAAGATAAAACTTTGTAATGATACATTTATTCTATGGCTAGCCATTCACAATAGGTTATCCATTCTAGATTAATATATAAATTCTCAAGGTATTAAAATCACTTGTAAATTTTTTAGGGAAGAGAATGAGAGTATAGATCATTTATTTTTTAATACAAATTTGCTTCTAATTTGTGGCACAAATTCCAATAATTATGTAATTACCTTTGCAACTTTTAGGATTAGAGTGGAATTATTTCTTAGGCTTCAAGCTCACATCATCTATCTAAGGACGATTATGTAGCTTTCAAAATTGGATTCAGCTATTGTGTTTACTTTATTTAGAAATAGAGAAATGACAGGTTGTTCCGGCAATCTCATAATGACAATAAAACTTTTATTCAACTCATAGTGAATTAGATTAGAGAAATGCTGATGGTTCATGAAGATGAGGTGCACCCTTTTAACTCTTGGAAAAAGAGAATGGAGTGATTCAGGAAATTCGCAATTTGGATTGTGTCATCCTTGGATTACTAGTCACATGGATAGATGCTGTAATAGCTTTCCTGACTTATGACGAGGCATTAGAAACCAATCTATTTCTTAAGATGCAACTTTAATTGTTCCATTAAACTTGTTATTCCTTACTAGTTGAAGTGTTGCATCTATTTGCTTTATTGTCTTTGATTTGATCCCTATGTAACTTTTTAGTAAGTAACTTCCTTATTCTTTTTATCAATTCATTTTCAATTTAAATAAAATTTAAAAAATATTTTAATATTATTAAAATGTTGAAAAAATATTTTGAAACAAAACCATTATTTCTTCCTTAAGTACCTACTAACGAGGCTTTACTAATTGCATTAATGATATGCCAACAAATGGATGTGATTGAAGTTTAATGTTTATAGTTTTAATTTTCAAATTCAGAAATTTAGAGTTTTAAAATGCAATTCATAGTCCTCATTCCAATCGATTGGATTATATTTTAAAAGTTCTTGTAAGAATTGTGACAGCATCTGTAGCATATTTTGTAATGTATCTGCTACCGTATAATGTAATGTATCCGCTGTTGTATAATATATTAATGTATTTTGGTACTCTTGTTTTAAGGATTTTTCGTCTTTTTAGTTCTTTTGTTTATAAAAAGCTTTGTACATAAACTTTTACTTCAAGAGTATTCTATTGAATAAAGAGCAGAGCAACAGTTAATATGTTTTGTGCCCTAAATTGTTTTATGGTATTAGAACCAGTTTCGAGAGTGGGTTCCAATCAATGTTGTGAAAACCGGACCGGACATCCAACCGGTAAGAAAAAGGGTTAAAGGTTTAGAGGTTCAACCGGTATAAAACCGTTATAAAATCGGTATTGAACCGGTGTAAAATAACAAAATG
>JAOXYD010205453.1:0-21215 GCA_028565735.1 Pinacopodium congolense
TTGAGAGAGGTTTGGAGTCGTTAGAAACAAAAGTTAGCTGCTTGGGAGGTTAAAAGGTTGTTAAATCCAAAACAGGAAACTAGCTATTAGAGTCTGAATGATCAACGATGCCCTCTGGGCTGATTAATGGCACCGTTGTTCTAATAATAGCTCACCATTGATAGTGCTAGAAACAAAGAGTAAAAAGGCATCCTTAGAGCCCGCCATTTAAGGATAAACAGTCTGTCGTTTTATGTCCAAAAAACATGAAAAATACTTTAAACCAACTCTAAAACTTTCTAAACAAATTCCTAACATTAAACAACACTTCAAGAATTTTTTAAAGAATAATTCAAGGTTGTTTAAATCAACAAAACTTTTCAATCAATTCAAAACATAAGAATCACCTTGATTATGAAAACTTTTCACCTTAACCAACTTTAAAACCTTTTTAATCACTTCATACATAATAAGTTCATAACACAAAGATGTTCAAATAAATTCAAACATACATAACCAACACTTGAGCAATATTATAATGCACCTAAACATATCAATAAACATACATTAAATCAATTACTCACAACCCAACTTTAAGTATGTAACATATGGTGTAAATGTCATTCTAAATCAATTCCTAATATGTTAAAGCAAAAAATTCAATTCTTAATATGTCAAAGCCACATTCTAGTTCAAGTAATCACTAAAACCACAATTCAAATCCTAAATTCCTATATGCAACTGTTCATGAAAATGTGAGAGACCTTTTTAAGTACAGATTAAGATCAAGAGGACTTACAACTTAAGACCTTTCCTAAGCCTAACTAACTTGATCTTCTTTTCTTGATCATCAATCTTCTCTTGATCTTCAAGCTTGATCATCACTTGGTCTTTATCATTTGTTCCTTGATATCCAAGCTTTTGATCATCTAATGCTTGAGCTCTTCATTATCTTCAAGATGACTCTTCTACCTTAGGCTCCACATATGTGCTCTTACACTTTACATATCAACCTATCTTATAAAGCATAAAAGACTTAAATATTAGTAAGAATAATGTTTTGTCATCATCAAAACACATGATTAGAACCACCTTGGCTCACAAAAAGAACTAGGTAAGATAAAAATTACATGTAATAACATATATATGTTCTATCTTGTTTCTTTTAAAATCATGAGTCTTGATCAATCCACTTCAAGAATTTCAATTTTGCTTAAAAACTCCATAAACCACTTATTTCATATTTCAACTTGACATCTATCTTTCAAAACCTCAAACACACAAAATTATTAATCTGTATGTTGTTTTGTCATCATCAAAATAAGGTGAACCTTCCTTAGTTCAACAATCTCTCCCTTTTGGTAATGACAAAATTATATGATATAATAACGATAAAATACCAAAAATCATTCAAATGTACTTAACATAACATAATTATTATTCAAAATTTTAGTATAATTAATCTAATTCATAATTCAAAGTCCAAAACTATTCTAAAAATTCAATACTTCTCATAAAAGTACAAAAACATCAAATTCTCAAAAATGACCTACTCCACTTAAGTTTATCATAAATACAACTATTTTTTCAAAACCAATTCAACATATTTAAATAAGTCTAAAAATTACTAACTTATTTGGAAATCACCAACATCCCCTAAATTGGTTACTCCCTTAAATTCATGCATTTATAAGCAACTACTACTCCGCTTTAAAGGACATAATATCATATACATCTCTCCCTCTTTTTAGAATTATAAAACGGTAATAATAAACAATCAAACATGTGAAAAACATAAAGATAACATATCACAAAATTTCAATTCATAAAGAGTAAAAATAATAAAAACATGAAACAAGTATTTAAAAATCATAAAGAATAATAATCTATCATACCCAATTCTCTTCTAATCATGTAAATCTATTCTCACACATAAGTTTAGTGTGTACGGTATTAATAAATCCAAGTTCTATATTGCCATTTTGGACATGATCCCTAATGAAATGATGCACATTCTTTATATACTTTGTTCTAAAATGTTGAATGTGATTCTTTGTTAAACAAATCACACTTGTATTATCACTCCTCATACCAATTTTTCTAAGTTTTAAACTATCATCTCCATGTTTTTTTAGTGAAACAACTATTAATAGCTACATACTCGGCTTCTATTGTAGACAATACAACATAATTTTGTTTTCTAATAAATCATGATACTAATTCCTTAACTAAGAATTGATATATACCGGATATACCTTTTCTATTTAATAAACTATGTGCATAATCAACATTTAAATATATATCCAATTCCAAAAATGTTTTCCTATAGTACCAAGGACCTAAATACGATGTTCCACACAAGTACTTAAGAATGCATTTAATAACTAAAAAAATGTGATTATCTAGGAGATGCTTATAATCTAGCACACAAACACACATTAAACGTGATATTTGTCCTACTTGTAGTTAAATAAAATAAAATACCAATTATACCTCGATATTATTTGACATATATTTCCTTACTATCCTTATCTTTGTTTAATTTTTTGGAAATGATCATTGGAGCGCCTAACAATTTCACTTGATCCATGAAAAATCATTTGAGTAGTTTTTTCATATACTTGGCTTGGTTAATAAAGATTACTTCCTTTAATTGCTTAATTTAGAGTCCACGAAAAAATTTCAATTCGTCTAAGATACTCATATTGAACTCCTTACTTATACACTTAGCAATTTCTTGTCACAAAAACTCATTAGCATTACTAAAAATGATATCATTCACATAAATTTAAACAATTAAAAGATCTTATTTTTCTTTTTTGATAAATAGAGTATTATCAACTTTACCTCTAACAAAACCATTTTAAAGAAGAAACCATGTTCTAAGTGCTTGTTTTAAATATTATAAAAAGCCTTACATAATTTGATTGGGTGCATCATGACTTTCAAAACTTGGGGATTATTCAAACTATCCAAAAATACATTTTTGACATCCATAAAAATTTAAAACTCATGTAAGATGTAAATACAAGTAAAAATCTAATGTCTTCTAATCTATCTAGGGGGGCAAAGGTCTCATTATAATCGATACCATTTTCTTAGTTATACCCTTTTACAAGTAACCTAGCCTTATTCTTAACTATGTTACCTTTTCATCTAATTTGTTCTTAAACATCAATTTTGTACCTATTATTGGATAATTTTTAGGTCTAGCTACTAAACTCCAAACTTTATTTCTTTAAATTGATTCAATTCCTCATTTATGACTAAAACCTAATTCTCATCACCTAATGCTTTTTCTATACTCATAGGTTCAATAAGAGACATAAAAGCAAGATAAGAAAAATTAAGTCAAGAGTGAGTATTTATCCCTTGTTGAATATCACTTATAATTTGATTAAAGGGATTATCCTTCTTATATCTCTAATCTCTTGGTATCTCATCCTCTTTCCTTTTGTTTTTTAGTTCAACAATTGCATCTCATGATGTTTTTCCTTCATCCTTTTCTTCTCCAAGTGATAGCTTTTCTAAGTCTTTAGACAAACTTGCATCATCATGCTAAAAAACTTTCTTACTTTTGACGGGGTTAGTCCTATAAAAAATAACATGCGTAGACTCTTCTACAATTTGAATTCTTTTATTGAACACCCTATATTCTTTACTATTCAATAAATAATCTAAGAAAATGCGTTCATTAGTTTTATAATCAAATTTTCCTAAATTATCCTTAGTATTCAAAATGCGAAACTTGCATAAAAAACTCTAAAATGAGTAACCTTTGGTTTTTTACCTCTTCATAACTTAGAGGGGTTTTTTTTATCTATTTTGTACCTAATATTAATCCTATTAATGATATGACATGCCCATGCAATAATTTAGCCCAAAAGTACTTAGGCAATTCATATTTTAGTAATCATTGCCTTAGTCATTTCTTGTAAGGTCTTATTTTTTTCTTATATTACACCATTTTGTTAAGGAGTCTTGAGGGCCAAGAAATTATGTGAAATATTATGATTATCAAAAAATATTTCAAATAAAGCATTATCAAACTCTCTACCATGATCACTTATAATAGATGTAATGAACATGCCTTTTCTATTTTGGATTTTCTTAGCAAACCTCACAAATGATTTACAAAATTAATCATTTGAACTTAGAAACAATGCCTATGTGAATCTACCGAAATCATTAATAATGGAAAATTCATATAACTTACCACTTAAACTAGAAACTTTAGTCAGACCATATAAATTCATATAAAAGAGTTTAAGGAGTCTAGAAGTTCTTACCTATTTCTTATTTGGAAAAGAACTCCTTACTTTTTTTCCTATTTGGCATACTCCACAAATTTTGTCCTTTCTGTATCTTATACTAAGAAGTCCATTAACAAGTTGATTGAAGTTAAGTTTTAAGAATAAGGCCATGCTTGTGTGTCTAAGCCTTCTATGCCAATCTAAGTACTTTTCTTACAGAAATAAAACACTTGTTTTTAAGTTTAGTAACATTATCTAAATTAATAATATAAATATTACCTTCTCTTTTTACTAAGAAGACATTACTATCATCATTAACAATTGAAACCACACATTTATTTCCTTCAAAACATAATTTGTAATTCTTATTACATAATTAACTAACACTTAATAGGTTATGCTTTAGTCCATCAACAAGTACAAGATTATCAATTAAGATAAATTTAGTCTTAGTAACCTTTCTACCAATTACCTTAGCATTGACATTGTTTCCAAAAGTGACAATCCTATCCTTGCTTTTAAAAGAATTGGTCATGTGATGTTAACATCGACTATCCATGTATCATTTATTTCTCCTCTTGATGTCCTACAAAATAAGAAAGTTATGTAAATTTAGGAACCCACATCATCTTGGCTCTTTGAGTGTTAGTAACATACCTATCTCTACCTCTTGATGTAACATCTCTAATTCTATCATATAAAAAACATACAGTATATCCATGATAACCACAATATGTATAAAATAATGGAGTATAGGTCCTATGCATTACTATAATTATTTCTAGGTCTAAACCATTATACGATCTTAGTTGAAAATTTTGTTAGATTGTGAAAATGATCTCCTATCATAAAAACTTTGTTGAAGGGGTCTCCTAAGTCTTGTATTATATATATACATGTATGCATGATGTCTTTACCTACGTTGATATCTACTATATGATACATTTTCAACATAGGACCTAGGTGAGGGTTTATCTTCCAAAATTTTTCAATTTAAAAAAATTATCTTGTTAGATGATGGCTCATGTTCACCAGAATATCTTAAAGCATATTTTTCATCAATCAATTTTTGGGCACTTAATAATATGATTTTCAATTTTTCATTTCCCTTGGTAAATTTTGTAGGTAATTCTTTAAAAGACTCAATTACTTTTTTTAAAGCCATATTTTCATTCACTAAACTATCATTATCCTTATTGATTGAATCTAACTCTTCTTTATGTCCCTCATTTTCTAGTTTATACTCATCTAACAATTTTAAAGATTCCTTATATCTTACATGCAACTTTTCTTCTTTTTATCCAAATATTTTACATATTCTATCAATTCTTCATAAGTATATTCAACATTGCATTCATTTTCAATAGTATGAGAGTTTAAGGAGCATATCTTATTGTGTGTCATAAAACAAACATTTGTCACTTCTTCTTTTTCATAGTCGCTTGATTCGGTCCATACAGCCTTTAAAACGTTCTTCTTTGGTTCTTTCCTTTCCATATTTTCTTTCTTATCCTTCTTTTCTTCTTCATCTTGTAGGTATAGACAATGAAATCTTAAGTGACTTTTTTCATCACATTCAAAACATTTTATGTTAGTAAATTTATTTTTTAAATAAGATTTGTTTTCTTTTCTACAAGTGGAAGCCTTCCTCCTTATGAGTTTCCTTATGCTTCTTATAATGAGTGCAGGTTCTTCCTCTTTACTTCACTCTCCTATTTCTTTGTTGCTTTAAACATGATGTTCTTCTTTTTAGGCATCTTTTCATCTTCTTGGGTCTCCTTTAATCTCATTTCATATGTCAAAATTGATCTAATAAGTTTGTTAAGAGGAAGCGGATTAAGAATCTTACCTTTTTAAATCGTTATGACTTTAGCTTTTTACGATTTCAATAAGGACCTAGGAATATTCCTAACAAGTTCAAATTTTATATACGTCTTACCTAGACCTTTTAAAGCATTAATAATAATGATAAAATGAGTATACAAATCATATATAGATTTATCATGCAACATGTGAAACAATTCATACTGATGTATCAATAAATTAACTTTTCTCTCTTTAACTTGATTTATTCCTTTATGTCTGATTTCTAAAGTGTGTCAAACATCATATATAGATTTACACATAGACCCTTTATTAAGGTCATTTATACTCAACACATATTATAAGAGATGCATAGCTTTATTATTAAGAGAAACTAACTTTTCATCTTTGTTATCCCATTCATTTTTGCTCTTAGGAATTTTTTTGATTTCCTATAGTCTTAAAGGGCATGAGTGTCTCTTGGGAAACTATTCTTTAAAGTTTAACACTATTGGATACTCTAATTTTCCAATGCAAATAATCATTTTCATCAAAGTAGGGTGCTCTATGTTTGTTTTGACCTTTAATACTAGATGAGGAGGCGAAAGTATTCATATGTACCATAGTGATATTTTCTCACAAATTCACTAGAATTTGTATTACGTGAGACCTATGCTCTGATACTAATTATTAATCCTATTCGACACCTAAAAGGAAGGTGAATTAGAAGGCTTAAAAATTATTTAATCAAATTCCTAAGTTCACCAAATATCAGACATATTTGTGAAATCAAATAACAATATGCATAATTAATAAATTTTTTTAATAAGCATAATTCACAAATAATTCAATTGTATATAAAATAATAATATAAACACAATTTTTGTATAATAATAAACACACAAAATAAATTAAGATACAATTTATAAAATAAAAACATAAATGTAAACAGTATATGGAAGAAGGATAAAAAGGATTCATACTAGTTCGAAGATGCCCATTTTCTCCTACATCTAGTTCCCAACAAACTTTATTGAGATTTTTTGCTAACAACTAACACAAATATAATATTAGAAATTACAAAACCTATTTCTAAGGCTCAAGGTAAAATTTTCAATCCTTTTTATAGCTGAAAGAGAACTTTTCCTCTCGACTTTACTCCCTCTTACAAATACACTTGAAAGAATCTCACTAAAACTCAATTTAGTATATCTAAAGGCTTATAAAAACTTAAGATGGATGCAGAAATTAGTGCACAAAAATCTCATAAAGAAAGCTTAAACAAAACTTATCAACAAAAGCTTCTCAATGCTAAAAAACTCTTGAATAATTAATTTCTAAACACTTAGATGATGAAAAATAACGAAAAACAACTTATTTATAGGTCTAGGATCTCAAACTATCTATTTATAACCGTTGTCCAATGTTCTAAAGCATTAAATATTTATTACCATTAAGAAATAGTCATTGTAGGTAATTTTAGCTCTTTAAAAATAGTTTTATCAAGCTTTAATGGCACTTTTCCGTCATTGTAGTCCACTTCAACATAGGTTTATAACGACGTCATTGATATTCTCTAGTAATCGTCATGGATCAATGTAGACTTCAACGGGTGGTATACAGTGGCATCATTCTTCTCCTCAAGAACTATCATTGGTCTCTCAGAAGCACATAAAAATTTAACCAAAACATTTCCAAGCTAATCTAAACCTATTCTAACATTATAAACACGTTTCTAACTTAGATATACATCTAGATCTTCCCTAAAACATTTTTGACTCATCAAGAGGATTATTAAAAACATTTCACACAAAGTTCCTCTTGATTATACATCCTATATGAATATTTTAATTTATAAATGTATTATACATGAATGAGCCTCATTAAAACACTAAAAAGAAATAATTAAAATAAAATTAATAATAATAACCTATATAAACTATATCTCGTTTCTTCTAAAATCTTGAGTCTTGATCATTCCACTTCATCAATTTCAATTTTGCTCTAAGACTCCAATTTGTTTTATCATCATCAAAGCAAGATGAAATTCTTTTAATTCAATAATAATTAATTCATAAGTCACCACATTACAAGTGAGACTCCTGTAAGGAATTACATTAAATAGTCCTCTTGCTCTTCTAATGTCACTTGCTTTGCCAATTCATATTATTGAGGAATTATAAGTGCCACTATATTATATTTATTCTTCACTAGGCCACGCATTAATGGACTGGAAAAGCCTTCTAGAATTCACATTGCTCATAAAAGTCAAAATAGTTGTATTGGTGTTAAACACCAAACCTTTGTCAACTAATTTAGATAAAATTTACATTGCTCCTTGCAGTATTCCATTTATCACAAGACCATGAATAAGAACATTGCAAGCTCACAAATCAATTACTACTCCATCTATTTGCAATTTGCAATATCCATCTATTATTGTCTTAAATAAAACATCATTTGGAGTTATTAGCAAATTCAATCATCTACTTTTTTTTAATACTCATGTGAAACTTTGTGTTTCACCTACTATATAAAACGAGAATGTAAGCCCTAAAATATATAATTTTGGCTTTATCATCCTTCTCAGTCATTTTGATACAAATAATTATTTACTTATTCCAATTTTAGGGCCTTTGAAAGGCCTTTTATAACAGCATTATAGCATACTAAATCAAGAGTAACTCCATTGTCATCTATTGCCTTCAAAATTATAATTAATTCTCCATATTTACCTCCAAGGACAAGACCTTAAGAATAATTTAAATTATTTCATTGATTTCAAACCTGTAAAGATCATCTCCTTAAACATGTTATTTGCTTGTTCAAGATCTTGACAATGGTAGGGACCATTAATTAATGCATCATACCTAAAAACATTGGGCACTTAATTCTTCTTATTCATCTTAAGATGCTACTAATAAACTATTATCTAATTAAACTCCTTATTGCGCCCCTCATTTAAAGATTATATGTCTGAGGACCATTTTCATTATCTTTTTTTTTCATCTAAATCATCTATGCAATAAGAACTTCTGCATTCTCCCTCTTACAAACCTTATATAATCTATTAATAAGTAAATTATGAGTAAAAATACTCAACTTATTTTCCACAGATAGCCATCTCTTCCTTAAAAGTTTCTTTTTATATAATACCGTTATAGAAACCTATCTATCAAGATAACACACATTAACTTAATTATGTTTCGAGCTCATTGGATATATTATCCAACAACAATTTTACTTCTCCAAATATTTTATAATTACAAAGTCTATAAATCAATGTGGTATAAGCATATTTATCTAAAATTAAATCTTTTTCCTACCATGTAATTCCTTAAAATAATAGTTTCCTAAATATCCTTAAACTCTTCTAAATTCGCAATATCCATACCATAAGTAACTAGATTATGACTTTAGCCTTTATCTTTCATTTCAAAATATATAAGTTAGCATTTTTTGACATCACCAACTCTATAATTTATATATAATAGGAAATCACGTTTCTAAAACTATGATAAATATTACTAACAAAACTTTAAAATCTAATTAAAAGAATGGTACTAATGAAAGCATAGGAATCTAATATCCTTTAAACTATCTCTATTAACATATACAAATATAAACACATAAATACCTATTGAACCATTTGGCCAAGACCAACACTAGTTTGATTGAGCATATTTGAAATATGAATTGCATTAACTAACTCTTCCCTGTTCACTTATAGGCTAGCAGTTAAATTGTTAAATAAACCTACTTATTTTATTAATAATGGGTAAAATGTATATATTTATTAGTGTGTTTATTAGTTAATTTTACCCATTAACTACTTAATTAGATTCCTAATGACTTGTTTTTTTTAATGGAATTTAGGTACATATTAGATTAAAGAGGTTTAATTAAAAGGTCTAAATCATAAAAGGAGCAAGTTTAGGTAAAAATTCCATAAGCAAAGTAGCTCAAGACAAAAAACATCCTTATAGTCATTATAAAGGTTGTCATTGTGGTGCATCGTGGAAGTCATAAGCATAATTTTGGGAGACAGGAGCATTGTTATGGTCTAATATGCTGCCGCTGTTATTCCAAATGAAGAGAAAGACTTATAGGCCTTATAAAATGAGATCATTGTGTTTTCTGTCAAGTGTAATTTTGGTCCCTGAACAATAATAGAAAGAGATGAATCTGAAGTTAAATAAGAAAATATTAACTTAATTTGTCTAATTTATGGTTCCTTGACCTTAAGTAACCATAAAAAAACATTTAAAAATAAGGTTAAGCATTCATTAAAGGAGTTCTTTTAAGCCATCGTGAGTTTATTAATTAATTCCATTCAGGTTTTGATAAATAAGGGTTAGAGACAAGGAGATCCATTACGATAGAGCCTCAAGGTAAGCAAGGAAACTTAGATTAGTGGCTACAAGTGAAAAGTCTTGGAGAAGAAGTTATCATCACTTTCATGACCAATTTCTTTTTCTACTTTTGGATGCTCCTAGTTTTATTCAGAGTGTCCTTGAATTTTATTAAATTGTATTATATAGTTAAGGATAATCAAAGATTGCTTTTATATGGGATATTAGTCTATGTTAATTTAATGCAATGTTAAAAAAAAGAAAAGTATATATGTTTACAATTTTCATTATTAGATTTTGTGGAAGTAGGCAATTGAATTAAGTTTCATAAGTTATCTAAAATAGTAAGAATCTATAATTATTCTTTCTAAATACTAAACCCTTTGGATCAATCTTGTTTTTTAATTCCTTAGGGTAGTTCCATTGGATTGTCATTTATTAATTTAGTTTAATTCATTTTAAATAATTAATTCTAAAATAAATTAATTTTTAGGTTAACTCATAGCTCTATGTTTAAGCTAGTAATTACTAGGATTCCTCTTGGGAATAATAGTCAACGCACTGATATACTATAAAAGTGATAAGTGCACTTGTCTAAAGTTATGTGGTAGTATAAAAGTAGGTTGCTTTAATATTAGAACTTAGAATGTACTCAATCATTTATCCTAGGAATATAAACAAGCTCTAATAACATCTAATGAAACACCTTGTAATTTTAATTTATCAATCCCAAATTTACATTTTATTCTTAAATTTATCAAATCAAAGTAAAACCCTAATTCATAATTAATCGAAGGTCAATCCCATCACTTATTCTCTTAAACCTTTACAAATCCATAAACAATAATCTCAAATAATTTAACAATGAAAGAAATACATTATAGCATTTTGCAAATCCCAATAGTAGTAAATCATAATAAATCATCTAATAAATATGGATCAATTCAATCATATACTAAAAGAAAAGAATCTAAAGTTTATAACTATCATAAACTATATCAAAATGAATCATAAGGCATCTTATGATCAAGTGACCCACCTAATTCGATCAATGAGGTAAGACTCGAAGACTAGGAAGAATCGAATATTATAATCTTTTTTCTAGAAAAACTAGGTATCAAAGAGTAAGGTACCATCTTAATAAGGGTAACTAAAATGTACCCTCCATGCAATACATGATGTATGTAAAGACAAATAAAATTCATATATGTTGTTTTCATAATTAAATCACATCAACATTTTTCCTAACTAAGAAATCAATGACACCACATAATATATTAATTATAACATAATTATTTCAAACAATTTGATCACATTATAAAATATAATTGTTATAAATATTTCTGATCATTTTATATATCTTTATTCCACATTCAATTTTTCATTTTAATTTAAGACCTTTCTCACTTAATAGAGCTATGCTCAAGGATCTACTGGCTAATCTCATTCTAATGCCTCATCAAAAAATCACATAGGATATTCCCCACTCATAGAATTATAATGGCACTTGTCGATAGGTGCATAGTGAATAACACACAAAGTACCTTCATTATTAGAATGCCTAAACAAATATAACACAAGGTATATCCATTACTGGCCCAAGGGTAGGTGCTAAACAAATATCACTCAATTTATCCTCACTCTTAAAATACCTATCCTCATATAATATGTTCATGACTATTGGATATACTCTATTCCAGGTTAGCAATTAACATTATAATCTTCCTTTCTTAATCAATCATTCACTATGTTCTATCTCATCAATTTTCCAATAATTATGCATCACTTGAACTTTGATATTTACACCATGCTCTTTCCACTCAAAATGGGAACACAATATGTAAACATGCAATTATAGTCATTACCATCATAATACATGACTTAATTATAAAATTTTCATTTCACATCATATTATCATGAAATTTTATATAACATTCAGTAATTAAAATTTTACATTTATCTCCAAAATCTCATATTTTGAATTGCATGCAAATTTCTTATTAATTCATAACACATAAAAATAACCCAATAAGGGCATAACCCCAGTTAACCAATTATAGATAAGCACTTTATCATAGAAATCATGTAATATCCAACAATTATAACATTTACAAAATATTCAACACATATATAAATACATTTTAATTACCACTTACACATAACAATCTAAGTAATCACATAATTCATAATAATCATAAAATATGAGTAAAAAATCAAATTTATTAACTAGGTTAGAGCTATCCCTCTGATTTGTCACTAAGAACTAAATGTTATAAACTTTTATCAAGCTCAAATTAAACTAAATGAACTAAATAATCAATTCCTAGTTATTTTATTTCATTTATTACTGCTAATATCCCAATTTCTTTTATTTTTTTCCCTTTCCTTTTTCCTTTTTCCTTTTTACTTTTTCTCTTTCTCATTTTTTCATATTATTGCTCTCTATCACTTTTTTAGACACTTGAGGAAATATCTTTACATTCACTTATAAAATGTAATTTCAATCTAGAAGATAATATATTATTAATCTTATTAAATTCATAAAACGACAGTATGATAATAATACCCTAACCATAAAAGGATCATTAATTAATCAATGATTTGATCACTAAGGTTAATCATGAATGAAGTCTACATAATCAACAAAGTTACTATCATATCCCTTATTAACTTATTATATCCATATCTCATGATCATCTAATTGACATGTTCAAAATCATGAAAAAATTTCAAAATAATAATATGTGATTCTAACATAGGTATGTTACAATAATTGCCAGTGATAAAATTTCTATAGGAAAACTGAAAATTCAACAATAGCAAAAGATGTCCTTGGCATCCTTGTCTAACAATGAGTGGAATGATTCGACCATTATAATAGACCATGACTATGATAGAGAACTTGATGCTTATGATATTAAAAAAGATGTTCAAACCAAAGGAACAGAGATTCTTTAAGAGAATCATAACAACAAATGTAACAACGATGAGAAAATGTTGCCAAGATGATAGGTAGATGAAAATATCTTTATGGAGGACGTAAGACAAATGATAATAATGGTTGTTTGGTTGATGGTCTTTCTAGGGTTGACTACTACTATAATAATGGCAATGATGAGAAGCCTAGAAAGTCATCGGGCACTACAAAGAAACAATGGGGAGGAAGAAAGATTGATGATAACTATTAACCATAAAGAAGACAATAGAAAAGGAACAGAGAAGAAAGGAAAAAAAATTAGAAGACTCTAAAAAAATGAAGATGATGACAGTAATCATAAGAGATATAAGGGTAGTTAAGGTTAAGGGTTTCAAATGTTCTCTTATTTTTCGAATTTTATTTTGGATGAGTTAGATCATATTTAACACAAGCCTATATATAATTATTTTTATGGTTGTTATAGGTAACATTTTAATTCAAAGGATGCAAACACTTGAATTTTGTGATGTCCAACCTCTAGATGCTTAAATTTAAATGATCTAGTGGTATTATTCTAATATGAATTTAGAGCTACTTAGCAAGAAATATCTTAAAGGAATCTCTACAATCCAAAATCTCATAACTTTACTTAGTAAAAATGAACAAAATCTTAATACTATAACTAGACAGGCCAATATTTGCCTCCATTTTCTTGTACATAATTGAAACTACTATGTAAGAGGTACTTGTATTCTTTAAGAAAAATCATGATGAAAACAAAATAGTACTTCTTAAATTTACACCTTTATATCTTCCTAACTTAATGTCTCCAAATCAATAAGAATAAGAGGAAGACAATAAAAAATCCATTAAGACGAAAACTTATCCTAATCCTAAGAGAGCATGAAAAAGTCCCACTTTAAAGAGCCACACTTATCAATTTCTACTAAATAAAATCCATATCCTAGTTTCGATAACATCAGTCATAAAGGAAATGAAAATACATCCAAGTTCAATCAATAGCACTACATACCACTAATGAAACAATAATTAAATCTAGCTTTCTCCACAAGCTTAACACTAAAAGCATCGAAACAAGCAAGATTTTGACGACTCGCAGAGGAGGCAGAGCTTCTTCAATGGAGAAGTTCACTCTGTGGGGCAAGTTATATTATTTCGTTACATCGGTGGTTAGTAGAAAGATTATTGATTAAGAAATTTTTTTATGCTATTTGATTATTGGGTTAACAAACCAAGCTAAAGCAAAATTATTAATAATTATTGCTTGATAAGTGGCAATTTTGAGACAAAGAAAATGGGTAGAAGTCTAGAAATATTGTGTAGTCTACTGTAAAAGTTTGATACTTCACAACAAACCTAAGAATCTGGTTTAGAGATTCAATTTTGTAACATTTTTATCAAATGAAACTATGACATTTTATATCTTGCCTATGTGACATTTTTAATTGTTTACATGTAAAGTTTTTTTGATCATGTTAGATTTTTATTAATAAACATTGGAAAAAATATTAAATTGATATTAAACACAAAATATTTAAACAAGAAGTTTTGAAATTATATGATTGAATTGATAAATTAGTTAAAGAATAAAGAATAAAAATAGGGTAAATTATTTAAAAAATCTTGAACTTTGGTCAATTTTATAATTTTAGCTCAAACTAAAGAAAAGTGACAATAAAATGTGATAAGTTTTAGTTAGTTACAAAATTAAACATCATCAATCTCTTTGTTAACTATGCTAATGTGGCAGACAAGTAAACAGGGGTTTTGACACATAACTTTCATGGGTCTTGTGCACATGGATTTTTATTATAAAATTTTATAACTTTTTAAGGGTTATTAATATTATTAGTTTACTATTAACTTAAGTTATTACTTAAGTAAACATTACTAACCATCTATTTATTAACGTAAGTTAATATCCCTTAATTAACTTAAGTTATTAAAATTTCATGTTGAACAACTTTACTTAAAATCTTCACTATTTCCATCTTAATGATATTTGAAACATCACTCATTTAGATTTGTCTTTTTTAAGGCTATTCTCATTAGTCGTTGATACTAAGTAGGGCTATCTAAAAGGACAAATTCATTACTTGGAAGCTTAGAGGTAGAATCAAAGGCCTTGTCAACATTTCACTTTATTTTGTTGTGAATTCTTTATGATAACATAATCCGTGTTATCCGTGTAGAGTAGAGCTTCATCCTCTTTATAGAGTAGGTTGTTGATCGTCACCCTAAGGATTGCATGGAGGAGATAATATCAATTTTTGGTCAAGGCATATGCCAAGTCGCGCTGATTGGTTGGTCACTGCCCTCATATCTGAACAAGGAAATGTATGAATCAAAAGAAAATAGTAACTTGTGTTTCTATATTCCTTTATAATATATTTTATGTGTTTATTATGTTGTTTTTTTAGCATTTTGTTATTAAAGTAATGAAAAGTCATAGAATAATATCTTGGGGTTTTGGTTCTTAGTTGGAATAACGGGGAATATTATTAGTGTAAGACTTAAGAGATGATGTGAGATATGAATGGTTGTGCTATAAGAGTGTTGGTGATCATTGTGTTATGTAAATTGTAATCTTCAAAGAAATCTTTGATTACGTAAGTTTAGTAGATTGGAAAAAGTGAACAAGTTAAAAGAAATGAATGCACATTTAAATTGTATATGATTAAATGAGAATAGTGATTTCTTTATAGTCATATATGAATTATGCATGAAGTATGGAAAAGTTAAAGCTTTTGTAGTTAGGCTTAGTAATGTATAGAATATGCATATCTATTATTCAAGTGAACTTGTAATAGTGTTATTGCATCCAACTAGATTTTGAATTCATCGGTATCGTTTAATGCTCATTTTATACGTTGAATAGCATAAATATTTGAATTGATCGATTGATCTAAATCTTCTACTATGTAGATGTTAGTAAATTTTGAATTTCATTATGGTGGAGTGTTAAAAGAATTAAACACAATAACAAATATGTTGGGGGCATGATGAAAAAGAAGAGGTATATAGATATTGATGAACTCTGCATACTAGTATTAAAATAAGTATCGAAGGATAAAGGACATCGAATGAAGTCTATCTTTTACAAATTTCTTAATGAAACCATAAAATGCTTTAAGGAATTGAGTCTACAGCATGATAGGGACATGTTATCAATGCTTAATTGTATGAAAGTAAAGAACTTGCATAATGTTGAAGTTTATTATGAGCATAGATATGAGAATTTAACAATTAATGGTAAAGAATTGGACTATGATATTTGCAGTAATTATGAAACTAATAGACAATCAAATAATAATTTGGATGAGGAAGGGTTATTCCAAGTTTAGGTGGAATAAGATGATGAAGATTTCAATATTATTGGAGCGAGTTAATGGTAGAATGATCCTGTTGTAGATGAACTAGCTCCTAATGATGAAGAATATGTTGCTGCAAGAGAAAATAAGAAGAGACGTGAGAATAAGGTATGTAGTGGGTTTGAGTTTAAAGATGTTATTGATGGAGGTGGAAGTAATGGAAAAGATGGTAAAAGAGGCAACATCTAATCCCTAAAATTTATAAAGAGAAGAAGGAAATTCACACAATTGGTGTAGTGAATATGAGGATAGTGATGTTAAACTTCAATCATCAGTTTCTAATGATGACTGGGGGGTGTTTGGCATCTACTAAAAGAAAGAAATATGTTGTGTTTAATCCAAAAGTATATATGAAGGAATTTTAGTTTAAAATTGGAATGAAGTTCAAGGATAAGATGTAATTTATGAAGAAATCAGATATTATGCAATTTTGAATGGCTATAACTTTAACATGGAAAGATTTAATATAAGAATAGAGGTTGTTTGTAAGCAACCATATCCATTCAGGATGTATGCTAGTTGGGTCAGAAATAATATTTACTGTAAAGATTGTTGAAAAAAATAGCTAAAAAAAGTTACAAAGAAACAAGAAAGCTAATAAGAAATGGCTATCAAATGAGTTTTATAGGAGTTTAGAAGGAATCCAAACTAGCCAATTCATGAGATGATTAACGATCTTCAAAGAAAAGAAAGAATTCAAACTAGCCAATTAGTCTCATAACTTCTATCTGTAATTATAGCCATAATGAAAGAATGTATACAACTGTCACCATGGATTGCATACTTTATGGAGTTGATTTTCCATGAATTAAATAATGTGTAGGAAGCATATTACATTTATGTTTACTTTCATAACTTCTATATATAATTGTAGCCATAGTGAAAGATTGTACAAGACTATTGCTATAGATTGCATACTTTATAGAGTTGACATGTTATGAACTACGTAATATGTAAGAAGTATATTTGCATTTCTGTTTACTTTCATAACTTCTATCAACAATTGAATCTATAATGAAATAGTTAGGGATGTATAGTTTTGTAAAAAGACTTAGGAAGTGTTCATGTTAATGCTTTCTATTCATATGCTTTCATTGTTCATTATGAATATTGGGCAAATGGTGGAGGATCGTTTAACAATCTTTAGATAAGATGCAAAGGGTTAAATGGTGAATGTGGGGCAATTCTATACATTCTCAATAATGAACTGGGTTTAGTCATACTAATTGATTTGATGTATTCTTATTTAAAGTGGCCATATATATGTTTGAATATGCCAAGTATCAAACTGTATTCAAGAAGTAAACCGTGAAATAACTATGTTTAGTGCATGACTGTTGAATAGTCCTTTGGATGATTAATGTTTGAGAAGTAACATCTTTTCAAATTATTAAATATTTGGCTTGTTATTATTAGTTATTAAAGACATTATAATGAAATAATCATGTAACCAAGGAAGAACAATTTATGTATTTTTTATGACCTTTATAGGAGTCTCTCCATATGAAATCAGGTGATAATACATTAGCCACTACTTTTATGTAATCTACTTTTCTACTTCATCAATATTATCCTTAGTACTATTTGCTAAAGGATCATCTAATAAACCTTTTCGTTAATTAATCATTTCTACTTGGGCCATAATACTTAAGTAAATTTGTAGCTTTTTAACAACTGATAGTTGGAAGTAGCACTAAACTATACAATAGGTTAAACAATCTAACATATTACAATTAATCAAAGTTAACAAACCAAAGTTATACAGTCGAATGTATTACATTGTCTTGATCATCTAGCCCCTAATAATCATGTCTGCATAATGTTAATTTCACTAATAGAAATGAAATTTAGTCTAACTTTAAGTCATACTATCAATTTGTCAAATCTTTGTGCAACATCATAGACTATGTCATTATTAGAACTCCATACTTCTGACACCTAAGATAAATAGTCACAAAGAACCCATAAAATTGAAAAAAATCACACAAATATTAAATTATGTTTTTTGTTGTTGTAAAATTATAATCAAATAATACATTTAATCATCTCTTGTGAACAGCAATAAATCTTACAGATAAGTCTCTTGCCCAAATGGATAAAGGTGATTTGACAAAGTTTTCCACAGTAACAAACCTTTAACTCATTTGCCACGAATAAATCCGTACAAGAGCCCTTCAATTTGCATATTCATTAATGAGTTGCATAATAATAGTATAATTAAATTGATAATCAGAATACTTACTTTTGTATTGACACGTTGATAAAATATCAACCAATGTGTTAAGCTTATCATTTGATATTTATAACTTCATTTTTTCCATTACAATATAAGCAGTTAATATAAGGAATTTGATAGATAGTAAATGAATAATGACCCATATAAATGAAATATAATTTACATATCTAATATAATAGTAATAAAAAATAAAAAAATATTATCGTTAAACATAATGCCTTCTTTTAGCGAGATTAAGAATATGTTCTTTTAACTTTTGTTAAATTGTTGAAATAATAATAAAAAAAAATTTTAAATTCATCAACAATACTTTTGCACTTTTCCCATGTCAAATATATACCTAGTCTATAAGCTATAAAAGCCACATACACTTTATTTCCACTCATACCCTGAAAATTTCATTCACTTTCTCAACAGGTTAGATTGTTATCAAATTGAGAATCTATGCACTTTCTTAATAACACAACTCTTCCTTATTTCAAACAAATTACTAGTTTATAGAGAAAAATAAAAAATAAAAATAGAACAGGGCAATTACTTATTTAGACTTCATATAAACAAAGTAAGACAATACAACGATATTGCTATATATATCTAAAGCTTGCAACTTCAAACTTTCAATTATGAATTCAAGAAGTCTTGAGATATTAATTTGCAGATGCTTAAAACATATTCCTAAACAGTTCACTGAAACATCCTTTTAGGTTAAAATTATTTCAACTCAAATATATAGTTCTTAGTGTATTGACAATAAAGAATGAACTAAAAAATCTGAAATGTGGAATGTTGATAGATTGGACGACTTATTTCATTACCTTTATGCTAATTCCTTTCTATAAGAAAAAAAAGAAATTTATGCTATTATCCAATTAAACTATGGAAATAAAAAGGAATAAACCCAAATAATCCATTATAAAGTTGCATATCATCCGACTAAAGAACTTCAATAACGTTAAAGAAATGGTTGTCCTTAATTTTATTGTTCTAAAAGGAAATAACTATATGATCGATGAGCTATAGATATCTATGGCTTGCTGTTATAATAATAATAATAATAATAATATATAAATTTATTATATAGGGACTAGCTATGGTTAGTCATGAGAAGTCGACCATGTAGTCAGTATCATTCCAAAATAACATGGAAGTCATTTTTCTCACCCTTATACGATGGCCATGCTATTGCTATAATCTTTGACTGTTGTCCTACTTAGAAGAGGTTGAAGGGGACAACGAAGTTCTACTCCTGCTTTACAAGTGCAACGATCTGTAATGGCTCTTCAATGGCCACTAGAGATTGATATGTGTGCTTTAGTTTGTATTTCCTTAGTTGGTTAGAATGTAGTTTTGTATGTTTATATTATGTTTAGGACCTAATTTGATACCTTTTAATGTTATTATTTTGTTTTTGTGTTTTTAAGTGTTTAAGTGTGTTTGTTTTTTAGCAAGATCTTGGTCTTACTTGTGTAGGTATTAAATGAAGTTCTACATGAATTAGAAGGAGGAAGCAAAGTCAAAGAAAACAAGGAAACATAAGAGTCATGATTGTGACTTTGGAATATAAGGGTCATGATCGTGACCTATTAATATCCAAAGGGGATCACGATAGTGACTTTTAAAGTCACGATTGACTCACTTTTTTTAGCTACATATGTGATCTCTTTGAGATTTTTGACATGTAAGAACATATTTAAGGACACGGAACCTTAGGGCCGTTAAATATTCAATAAGAACTTGCTCTGTAAGCTAAGAAATAGGTTTTCAAAGTTTTAAGTGGAAGAAATGAAGATCAATCATCAAAAGCTTCAAGAGTTCATCATTTTTTCAGATTTTTCAGTTTGGTTTTCTAGATTTTTCAATTTGGGTAGTGAAGGGAAGAGAGCAAGTTACTCGTTGTTATTGTTATTCTTTTTATTCTATTTTGTTGTATAGAGAATATAATTATTGTTGAACTTATTTGTTTCATGAGTGAATGAACATATTGTAGGAATTTCTTTTTGAACTATTTGTGAACTATTATTTATTGATTCAATGAAATGAATATTTGTATTATCAATTATGCTTATACTTTGTAATAAATTGAGAAAAGTGAGCTTAATAATCTATGTTAAGTGTACAACAAGAATTGTCACTTAATAGACCTGCAGATATCAGATTTATTAATTAATTAGAGAGAGAGAGAGATCTCAATTAATTTGTAAGGCCTCAAAATATACCCTAGTTGAAATGATACATGTTTATGAAAGTATATGTGAGATAAGAGTTCAAATTGTGTTATGATTT
>JAOXYD010205477.1:0-21212 GCA_028565735.1 Pinacopodium congolense
CAAACACTTAAACATTAGTAAGAATAATGTTTTGTCATCATCAAAACACATGATTAGAACCACCTTGGTTCAACACACAATAATAAAGCTCAAAATGCCTCACACAAAACTACACCACACAAAGAACACAATACTTTTGCTAGATTGAACTTAAGAACACTCCAAGGACATCTCTAATGTATTTCTTGATAAAACATCACAATGCTTTGTCTAATACCTCTCACTTAAAACATGAATAAAACATCCTATTTATAAACAATAATCATCAATTAGCCATTGTCCAATAGATATAATAATGTTATAATGGTTTAATGTTTTTACAATTGTGTAATCTGGGGTATCCCGACTTCGCCATTTGATTAACCAATCTAAGCATATCAACAAAACCAAAAAATTCGACCTAAAAGTAAATCCAAAACTAATCTTTAAACAAAAATCGAACAAGTTTTAAACAAACCAAAAATATTTTATACTTAAAACTACTTAAGTTATCTTTAATTTAAAATTTTCCAATTCATACTAATTGGCTAATCTTATTTATTTATATATTCCTATCAAATCACACATCAAAAATATTTTCCACACACAATCATATCAATCACATAAATCCTCTTGATTATGCATCTATATTTTCTAAGTTATGTATGCATGAATGAGCATATATAAGCCTCTTAAATCACCAAAATAGAATTAAGCAAAATTACAATAAAATTTACATAAAACTATATGAAACTAATTTTCTTCTTCAAGGATTTCAGTCTTCATAAAATTCCAATTTCACTTTAAGACTCTTTGAAAGATCATACTTGAACTTCATTCATACCTATCTTTCAACTCACTTAAAGCACAAACATTGGTAATAAAATTTGTTTTACCATCATTAAAATAAGGTGAAACCTCCTTTGATTTAACAATCTCCCCCTTTTTTGTGATGATAAAACCATGTGATATTGTAACATAACCAAAAATCATAATCATCATATATTTGATAAATTCCCCTTAAATATATCAAAATCAAAGCAGAATTAAACAAAGATCATAAATAAAAATTTTAAGGCATTCTATCAGCATATTTTAATTCCAACTACATAGTTATTAAAATCCATATTAAACTTCACAAATACCAAATTCAGACTCCACATTCATCAATGCCAAACTCATAAATTTCAAAAAAAACTCCCCCTAAATTTATGCAGTAAGGATAGAAGAGCATAAGAAGATATATTACCCTTACATAAACCATAATCTCACATATAAATGAAACATAATATCACAATTTTCTAAATAATATTACATAGTTCTCTCCCTCTTTTTTGGAATCACCAAAAAGGTACACAAGTAATATAACCAAGAATGTTATAATTTCAAACTAAATATCTAAGTAAAGGAAAGTTTAGGACAATTGAACTATCATAAGAGAATGAATATGAAACAAAAACCTTCATAAGAAGGACTTAATGGCATAGACAAAAGTATAATGTCATACAACAAAAGTAAAATCAATGTTGAACCAAGGAAGGTTTCAATCATGTGTTTTGATGATGAAAAAACATTATTATTACTAATGTTTGGGTTTTAATGCATTTTTAAGATAGGTAAATGTTTAAAGTACAAAAACATGTTTGTCGAGCCTAAGGTAGAAGTGCTCGAGCATGGATGAAAAGATAAAGACTGAAGATCAAGTGTTAAAAGAAGATCAAGTTTGGATAATTTTAGGAAAGTGTCTTAGAATGTAAGTTTCCTAAACTTGATCTTTATCAAAACTTGAAGACTCTCATATTTACATGACAATTTTACATAATCATTTGTATATATGATTTAAATTTTGATCTTAGTGATTAACTAAATTTGATTATGTCATCGACATATTAGGTGTTTAATTAGAATGGCATTTAGGATAAATGTTACATAGTAAAGAAGTAATGTGATGAATGGTATTAGTGTATGTTTCTTAATGATTTTAAGTGAACTGAATTATTGATTGAAGTTATTTATGTGTCTTTAAATATGTTTGAACACAATTGTGATGTGAATTTTATTTTATGAAGTGTTTTAAAAAGCTTTAAAGGTGTTTAAGGTTATAAATTTTTTTATAATCAAGGAAATTCTTATGATTGTGTTAATTAAAATGTTTTGATAATTCAAATAGCCTTACATTACACTTTAAAACTTATTTGAAGTCTTGATTAATGTTAGAAAAGTGTTTAGAAAGGTTTAGAATTGAATTACGTATTGTTTCATGTTTTTCTAGAGCTAAACTGCATGTTAGTAGGACCTCTATAACGAGTTAAGCAACTGTCGTACAACGCTTGTTTCCTAGCAAGCTATACGGCAGAAAAAGAAACTAGTCATTACTATTAGACAAGTGTACGATGGTTCCTAGCAAGCTATACGGTGGGTGGCAAGGTGCCGTATAGCTCTCTAGGAACCATCGTATACTTGTCTAACAGTAATGACTAGTTTCTTCTTTCAGTTTTAATAACTTTTTGGTCTCTAAACACCTATTTTTTGTTATCTAATGTCTCTAAACCCTTCCTAAAACATTTCTAATGATTCTTGATACTCTGAAAACAAGTTTATAAGATTAAAATCTCACAAACTATTACTATTTCTACAATTTCTTCATTCAATTTCGATTTTCTTATTTTAAATCGGTTTCTAGTGCTATAAAATTATTGTTTTCAGTTTGCTTAGATATAGATGACTTTCACTAAGCTTTATTTTGAATTTTTAAGTGATAAAGTTGTGTATTTCAAGCTCTTAAAGTTTTGCTCACAAAAATTATCAATGTTTTTAATGTTATTGTTTTACACACGATTTTAACTATCTAACTCAATTTTTGGGTGGTTAATCTTGTTATTTTCATTTTGTTTATGGTCTTAGAAGTGTTCCAAATTTTTTTTTTCAAGTTTTAGGCTTTTATATTATTGGTTGAAGATTAATCTTTGCTGGTTGCTCAAAATTGCCTAGGTTTGACAGTTCTTCCTTGGTTCTTATTTTAACTCACCTATGTGATGCGTTAAATTAATTTTTATTGTTGAGATTTGTTGTTATATGTTAGATTAATGTTTCAAAATGATTTTTTGTATTGATTTCATCTTATTTGATTGGTTAAAAATATTTGTTTATAAGTTGGAACATTAAGATTGTATATTTTGATAGCTTGTGATAATATTTTGTAAATCTAATTATCTAAGGTTATAATCACGTTTTTGCTAGATCAATTTAATGGTCTGTGATCTATTGAGGTGTTAGGAGCCTTTTTATATTATTTAATTGTCTCTAGAAATTTCATAATCATTTTCTATTGAATATGCTTCATTGATACACCATAAAAGGTGTGTTCTTGGTTATTTAAATTGGGGGATACAATGTGTTTTTTGTTGATTGAATTAAGGCGTGTTCTTTGCCTTTAAAAAAGAGTTCATAGGTTTCTCTTACCCTATAAAAAACAATATTTGAGTTGTTGTGATTATTTAATGTGAATTGGATTGTTTTATACTATGTATGAGCATTAGAGATTGCATAAGGCATAAACATTACATTAGTTGCATTTGAGCCCTTATCTTGCTTTAATTTTGATCAATGTTTTTATAAGCTATATAAGCTTGAGTTAAGGCTTTGGTAGCCTAAGTTTGGAGTTTTTTTTTATGTGATTAACTGGTTGAATTTGGTTTGTTGTTAACATTTCTCTTTACTTATTTAAGGAAGATTGTATTAGGTTTCTCTTAACCTTAGAAACAAGTTTGTTTAGTGGGTTCCTCCTGACCCTTGTGAACAAGATTATTGGGTTATTCTTCACCCTTAAAGTAAGATTGCAAAGGTTCCTATTGACCTTGTAAACAAGATTGTTGTAAGGGTTACTCTTCACTCAATTAAAGTAAGATTAGTTTTTAGTGAATTTTAAACAAATAGTTAGAGATGACATAATCTATCTTTAGGGTAGACAAATCTCTATAAATCCATGTGTTCATCTTTTTCCTTATCTTTTTAAGTTTATATTTATTGTGTTTGTTTATTATTGATTGAATTTAATTAATATTAACATAAGCATATCATTCTATTTAGGTTGAATATTGGATAGAGAATGCATTTAGTTAAAATTGGCATAAGGTATTTAAATTGTTTAATTTGGAAATAAATTTTTAAACACTTAATTCACCCCCTTTTAGGTGTCATAGGGCTCACAATTAAGTCAAAAGAGAAAAAAAAACAAAAGAAAATCATGCTATGAGAGATATAATAGAGGCGAATGAGGAAGTTGAGAGAGAATCTTGTGAAGTAAGGTCATAAACTCATCCATCTAATATTATAAATGATCAATCTTACGATGAAGGGATGCAATCTCAGAATCAATGTCATTAGATGTAGGAGGAGATCTAGCTAATGTAAGAGTAGGTCTAGCACATGTACCCTCATCATCAAACTTCACAGAAAGAGTAAAGCTCAGGGTAGGTGCAACATCATCAACTAGAAGAATAGGAGTAGTTAAGCGCTATTGTTGCTGGTGAGGTCAAGCCATATCACCATCAACAGATTGAAAGCCTATGCGTTTTAAGGAGATTTGGTCAAACAAGGAATAGTACTCATAATCATCTTCCGTAGTAAGGATATGGAAGTGTTGGAAGATGGGACCAAAAATGAGAGAATAGGGGATATATTGACTTTTTTTCTTGTAGCAGACAAAATGATCATGTTATTCAAGATGAAATCACCTAAGTGGATTTTCTCACCAAGTATAAAAGTTGAAAGAAACCAAAAATCATCATAACCTAAGTCATTGTAATGACCACTAAAGGAGAGAAAGATGTATTTGATAAACAAATGATGAAATTTAAGAATGACACTTAGGTTTCTCACATCCTTTGATTTTTTAGTAATGCCTTCATCACTTTGTAATTGAAAAATGGTTTAGACTCTCTTGGTTAAAGTGTGAGGGGCATCACTATGTTTAGACATACAATCATAGTGAGAAAAGACATGGGGTAGGAATACCTAATATGGTATTGATTAAGTTTCTAGTGAGACAAATAGGGACATTTTCTACTATAGAAATAAGAATATAATCATGGTTCTCTTTAACCTCTTTAAGGTTGCAATAGAAAATTTTAATAGCGGTGGGGCAAATCTCAGAAGAGAGAGTGAGGAGAGGCTCCCACTCTTGATCAATGAAGAACTGAACAAGGCCATTTTCCTTAAACATATCTAATTTTACAGGGAAATAACACGATTTTTTTGAAAGATTTCTATAAGCATATTCTTGAAACTGGGGAGAATCATACATAAAGATAGTTAACCTCCTGACTGACTCAGAATCTACTACTCCTAGAGGTACCGCTACCTTGGTTTCTAACCATAATGGGATTTCAAAAAGCTTGACAAATGCTTCAAGAGAAAGAACTCTAGGAGTAATAAGCAAACTCCTAAAGGGGCTCTAAGAATGGATAAAGCACATGAGTTATCTCCTTGTAAAGTAGCCAATAACACAACCTGCAAACAAGAATATGTAGACACATGGATGATTAAATGGTTAAAAAAATTTTAAACAAAAAATGCTCGTATATGCATACATGATATGCAACTAAGTAACTAGGATTTAACCAATTTTTAGAAAATAGGACCCATTAAAATAAATTTGATTTAAACTTGTATAAAAACTATAATTGGATAGAAAAGCTTTAAGAGATTTATGAAAACATTCACACAAAAATTAATTCAATCTTCCAAAGACCCTAATTAAACTTAATTAGGTTCAACTTAAAGACCCTAATTAAACTTAATTAGGTTCAACGAAAATTATATGTAGCAAACAAATTTTTTGTAATTAAAAAACTTGCTTAAAGACAATAGATTAAGAAAACCATAATTTTATCAAAGTAGACCAATTTGAAGGAGTAAACATATTAATTAAACACATAATTGAATTTCTATCATTTTAATCTTCATAAAAAACAGTTTTAATTGACCAAAAATTTCCAAAGAACTGAATATGAAAATTTGAAAAAATATAAATTGATGCAAATAATTGAAATTGATTGAACATAACTCTTAATTAAGCTTATAATTGAATTTTCAAAAGATCAATTTAATGAAAAATCAATTATTTTGACTAGAAATTTAGATAATCCCTAGAAATCACAATTTAAATTGGGGAAAACTAAAATTGGGTATAAACAAATGCAATTGAATGGCCTAATGTTTTAATTATACTTCAAATTGTATGAAAACATAATTAATTTTGGCTAATTTCTCAATTCAAAACAAAATCCCAATTCTAAAACCCTAAAATGCAAGAAGTCTAAAAGTTGAACAAATTAATCAAAAATGGATGTAGACAACATAGAGCTTTGGCTTAGGGGAGTTCCCGGAACTAGAAAAATAGATTCTTAGATGCCTGAGACTTGTCAGAAAGAGAGAGGACGCAAAACAATGGTGGCAATAAGGGAGGGAGGTTTCATAGAAAAGGGTGTCTTCAAAGATGGAGGAGGTAGGGAGAAGCCAGAGAAGGCCTTAGGATGCCTTTAAAAAAATTTTGGAAGTTTAAAAAGCAATTTAAAAAGGGAAGAGAAGATTTTGGTTCAATAGTAATGGCGGAAGAGCGAGGAGAAGAGAGAAGAATAAAATATAAGAGAAGAGGGGAGCAACTTAAAAACCCGACATTTTAAACATCGATTGATCGAACTTATCTATTAGTCAAATGATAATGGGTCAACTTAACTGCCACTATTATTTGAAGCGGTGGCAATGATGGAGAGTGGTTTTATAGAAAAGGGTGTCTTCAAAGAAGGAGGAGGTAGGGAGAAGCCGGAGAAGGCCTTAGGATGCCTTTAAAATAATTTTAGAAGTTTAAAAAGCAATTTAAAAAAGGGAAAAGAAGATTTTGGGGCTACAACAATGGCAGAAGAGTGAGGAGAAGAGAGAAGAATAAAATTGAAGAGAAGAGGGGAGCAACTTAAAAACCCGACATTTTAAACATCGATCGATTGAACTAATCTATTAGTCAACTGATTATAGGTCAACTTAACTGCCACCGTCAGTCGAAGTGGTGGCAATGGGGGAGAGGGGTTTCATAAAAAAGGGCATCTTCAAAGATGTAGGAAGTGGGGAGAAGCCAGAGAAGGCCTTAAGATGCCTTAAAAATAATTTTAGAAGTTTAAAAAGCAATTGAAAAAGGGAAGAGAAGATTTTGAGGTGACAATAATGGCAGAAGGCTGAGGAGATGAGAGAAGAATAAAATAGAAGAGAAGAGGGGAGCAACTTAAAAACCCGACATTTTAAACATTGATCGATCGAACTCATCTATTAGTCAACTGATAATAAGTTGACTTAACTGCCACCATCAGTCGACCGAACCAACTAAAATGCACATACGCAAAACATTAAGCCATAGCAGATTAAACAAACTTCCCAGATGGAACAATCCATGAAATAAATACCTAGTTAACAATTTGCATTCATCCAAATTTATTTTTTCAAGAACAATTATTCAAAATATTCATCATAATTACTTTAAAATTCCACATATACTTATTTTAAGCAATATTAGAGTACCTTCAATTTTGATTTTTATCTTGGTTTAACAATGGCTGTTTATTCCTTTTTATTTTTGAAGGTATCTACAAAAATAAGGTTTAATGAATGTTTGGTACCCATATCATTTTGGGTCCTTAAGTGTTAGTTTTGTACCTTCCACGTCCATTAGGCAATACATCCACATTTCTTAATAAATCATAGAAAAAAAATACTTTACATGATTATATTGTTCGCAATATGAGCAAAACAAAGGAGTGTATGCATTTCTATATGCAATTTTAGGCCTATAACTATGATAGAATCTTTGTTGAAAAATTTTCCTCGGTTAAGTAATCTTTGACGATGCAGATGACTTTTACTTTTTGGAGAATACAGGAATGCATCATGCCTAGTTTGATGTTTACTTGAAGATTCATTTTGAACAAACTTAGACCATTCATCTTCCAAATTCTTTCCCTTTACAAAAATAGTCTTATTAGTTGATGCTCCATTACTATATCCTAAACCATGTTTATCATTACCAAAATTTTGAGCACTTAGCATGATTTATAATTTTTATTTTCACTTAATAAACTTCGCAAGCAATGCCTTAAGGGATTCTACTTCTTTTTTTAAGGTGATATTTTAATTTACCAATTCATTATTATCTTTGTTGATTGAATCTAGATCTTTTTTAAGTCCTTCATTTTCTACTCTTTATTCATCAATCATTTTCTTGGATTCCTTTTTTTTATCATGTAATTTCTTCTTTTTCTTAGCTAATTCTTCTATAAATTATAGGAGTTATCCATACCTATATTTAACTTCACATTCATCATTTGAGTGAGAAACGCTTACCTCATAGTGAGCCATAAAGCATATGTTTACAACTTCTTCCTTTTCGGAATCACTTGATTCACTCCATGCCGCTTTTAAAGCTTTCTTCCTAAAATCCTTATTTTCTTTCCTTTCCTTCTTTTCCTTCTTTTGGACTTCTTAGAGGTGTGGGAAATGCCATTTCAAATGACATTTTTCACCACATTTGAAACATGTTTCATTAGCAAATTTAATTTTAGATGAATACTTACATCCTCTCTTACGGATTGGAGCCTTTCTTCGTATAAGATTTCTTAGTTCCCTTATGATAAATGCGATGGATTCTTCTCCTTTACTTTTAAATGATGATTCTTCATTCTCGCTCTCTTCCTTTCTACTAGCTTTTAATTCCATATTTTTCTTTTTAAGTGCAACCTCTTCTTATGTGTCTTTTAATATCATTTTGTGTGTGAGAAATGATCCAATGAGCTCGTCTAGGGATAAAACAATGAGGTCTTTTACTTTTTGAATTGCTATTACTTTAAGCTCCCTTGACTTTGGTAGAGATCTTATGATTTTCCTAGCAAGCTCAACATTTGAATAGATCTTACCTAGACGTTTTAAAGCACTAACAATATTGTTAAAATAAGCATACATAGTATAAATATTTTCATTATGTGTCTTTTTGAAGAGTTCAAATTGATAAGTGAGCATGCTAATTTTAGTCTCTTTAACTTGATTAGTGCCTTAATATATAATCTCTAGTGTGTGCCAAATATCATAAACAATTTTGCATATAGAAATTCTATTAAATTCTTTAATACGTAGAGCACAAAACAAGAAATGCATAGCATAGTTAGATCACAAAACAAGAAATGCATAGCATAAAACAAGATATGCATGGCTTTACTGTTTAATGAATCTAATTTCTTTTCTTAGTTGATTAACTCATTATCTTCCTTAAGCACAATTCATTTCCTATGAGTTTAGAAGGCAAAATGGTCTTTTGTGAAACAATAAGCCAAAAGTCTGCACTTTCACTTCTTAAATAATATCTTATCCTAGTTTTCTAATGTAAATAATTGTTTCCATCAGAATAAGGTGCTCTATAAATGTTTTGATCTTTTAAGCTAAATGAGGGAACAAAATTATTTATCATGCGTGCCATATGATCTTTACTTACTAATTTGTTGGAATTAAAACTATGTGAGACCTATGCTTTGATACTAATTTTTAGGTCGATATGGAACTTAAAGGGGGTGAATTAGGTGTTAAAAGATCCATCTAAACAAAAAAATAGAGTTTAACAAGATGCAGAAACTAAAACACAATTCTAATTCACCAAAATAATCAATCAACATAAACTAAAATAAAATAAGATAAATGCATAAAAATAAAGAGAAGGGGAAGAAACATATACCCGATTTATACTATTTCACAGTGGTTCATTTGCCCCTACGTCTAGTTCCCAATTCGATTACACTATTCCAACAAAAGAGTACAATCTTTAATCTTACAATACTTTTCAAGGCTAAATGATAACCTTTCACTCAATTCTTTTTCCTTAGGTTAAAGAATAACCTCTCAATTCTCACAAGAACAATACAATGGAGAAAGAATGTTTTACTTAATCTCATTTAGTGTATAGAAGAGGCTAGTAAAATAAATGCACAACAATAAAGCTTAAGATGCCTCACACAAAGAGCATAAGACTTTTGCTATATTGAACTTAAGAACATTTTAAGGATAACTCTAATATGTTTCTTGATATGATAGGTTTTGTTGAATGACTTTTGGCTGCTGGAAAATTGAGTTTCTAGATTTGGTTGCAACAAGATTTGTCACATTAGGTTTGGGATAGCTAAAAGTTTACAGTTTGTTTGTTGAGGTTTTAAGAAAAATCTCTTAATGCTTCGTCTAATACCTTTTACTTAAAAATATGAAAAATCTAGGATTTGATCGACCATTCTTCACCATTAGGTCCAACGATTTAAGTAGATCAGCAAAACCAAACACTTCAACCTAAAAGTAAATCCAAAACTAATCTTTAAACAAAAACCTAACAAGTTTTAAACAATCATAAAATATTTTATACTTAAAACTAATTATGTTATCTTTAATTTAAAATTTTCTAATTTATACTAATTTGCTAACCTTATTCATTCATATATTCTTATCAAATCACACATCAAAAGGATTTTCCACACATCATATCAAGCACACAAATCCTCTTGATTATGCACCTACATTTTCTAAGTTATGCATGCATGAATTAGCATGTATAAGCCTTTTAAATCACCAAAATAGAATTAAGAAAAACTTAAAATAAAAGCAACATATATCTATATTTAACTAATTCTTCTTTATGGATTTAAGTCTTCATAAAATTCCAATTTCACTTTAACACTCTTTGAGTGATTGTACTTAAACTTTGTTCATACGTAGCTTTCAACACACTTAAAGCATAATCATTAGTAATAAAATTTGTTTTTGCTTCATCAAAATAAAGTGAAATCTCACTTGGTTTAACAAATTATAATGAAAAGAATGAGTTGCAACCACTAGCAAAGTAACTGGGTAAAGGATGTGCATTGATTATAGAAAATTGAATGATGTCACTCTGAAAGGTCACTTTCCATTGTCTTTTATTGATTAGATTCTTTAAAATTTATTTGGATATAGTTTTTTTGTGTGCCTTAGATAGATATTCATGTTATTTATAGGTTCCCTAAAAAGTTAGAAAAAAAGACCACTTTTACTTGTCCATGTGATACTTTTGCATATAGACATATGCTTTTTGGTTTGTGTATTGCTCTAGCTACATTTCAAAGATGCATGATGGCTATCTTTTTTTTACATAAATGAGATTTGTATTAAGATTTTTACTGATGACTTCTCTATGTTTGGTTCTCAATTTGATGCATTTTTAGAAAACTTAGAGAAAGTGTTGTTAAGATGTGAAGAGACCTGTTTAGTGCTTAATTGAGAAAATTTTCATTTCATGGTTATGGAGTATGTTGTATTAGGTCATAAGATATCTAGCAAGGGCATGGAGGTAGATCTAGCTAAGACTGATTTCATTAAGAAACTTCCTCTATAAAACAATGTTAAATCCATTAAGAGTTTCTTAAGGCATGTTAATTTTTACCATCATTTTATTAATAAATTTTCTAAGATTACTAGACTTTTAACTGAACTATATGAAAAAGATGTTGTATTTCATTTATTAATGGTTGTATGACATCTTTTAATTTGTTGAAGGAAAAACTTGTTACTACTCCTATGCTTGTATCTCCTGATTGGTCTCTTCCTTTTGAATGATTGTGTAATGCAAGTGATTTTATAGTAGGGACTATGATAGCTTAAAGATAAGGTAAGCTCTTTAACCCTATTTATTATGCAAGCAAAATCTTAAACAGTACACAACACCACTACACTATTACGAAGAAACAGATGTTAGCGGTTGTGTTTCCTTTTGACCAGTTTAGGTCTTATCTAGTTTTGTCTAATGTTGTTGCTTACACTAACCATGCTATTTTGAAATACATAATAACTAAATCAAATACAAAACCAAGATCAATTCAATGGGTTTTACTTTTCCAAGAGTTTGATATTTAGCTTAAGGATAAGAAGGGAATGAAAAATTACGTGGCTAGCCAATTTTCAAGGTTGTATAAAGCAACCATAGAGAGTGAAAATAATAAGGACATCAAGGATATTTTTCTAGATGAGCAACTCATGGCTATGATAGTTCTCCCTAGTTTGTTGATTATATTAACTTCCTTGCTATTAATATCTTTCCTCATGATTTTTCATATCATCAAAAGAAGAAATTCATCTTGGAGGTAAAATCCTATCAGTGGGATGACCCTTGCCTTTACAATATTTGTGCGGATGAGATAGTTAGATGTTGTGGTTTTGAAGAAACAATGTCATTTATTTTACATCATTGTCATTCTAGAGAGGCTGAAGGGATTATAGGGCATCTAGGATGGCATTTAAGGTTTTAGAGTGAGGTTTCTATTGGCCTACCTTATTCAAGGATGCAAATGTATTTTTCAAATTTTATGATAGCTGTCAAAGGGTGGGAAACATATCGAGGAGACATGGCATACTATTGACTAACATTCTTGTTTATGGGGTTTTTTTTTTAATGTTTGAGGTATTGAATTCAAGGGACCATTCCCTAAATTTTATTCCAATCAATATATATTGGTTTCAGTTGACTATATTAGCAAATAGGTGGAAGTAGAATTATTTCCCATAAATAAGGTTAGGCATGTTGTTAAATTCTTAAAGAGGAACATTTTCACACATTTTCAGACAACCTAGGGCCATTATTAGTGATAGGGTTCACATTTTTACAACAAACCTTTTGATTCATTATTAACTAAGTATGGAGTGACACATAAGGTTGACACACTATACAACCCCCAAACTAGTGGACAAGGTAAGGTTTCTAATTATGAATAAAGAAAATGTTAGACAAAATGTTAATTCTTATAGGTAAGATTGATCATTAAAGTTAGATGATGCACTTTGAGCATATAAAACGGCAATTAAAACACTCATAAGAATATCACCATTCAAGATAATGTATGGAAAGTCTTACCATCTTCCAGTTGAATTAGAGCATCATGCATATTGAGCCACTAAATTTCTTAACTTTGATTTTATCTTATGCTGGTGTCAAGATACTTATACAGCTTAATGAGATTAAGAAGTTCCAATTAGATGCTTATCACAATTCTAAGTTGTCTAAAGAGCATGTGAAGAAAAGGCATGACAAACAACTCGTACATCAAGACTTTAGGGTGGGTAATAGGGTATTGGTTTATAACTCTTGTCTTCCACTCTTTCTAGGGAAGTTTAAGTGAAGGTGGCATGGTCCATTTAAGGTGATATAAGTCTTTCCATTTAGGGTTCTTGAGGCATAAAGAGGAATAAATGAACAACAAGCTAAGTTATACTTATTTAGTTTGGTGGATGATTTCGAGGAGCGACTCTTCCTTTGTAAAACTTTATCTTATCCTCCTTGAATCGTATTTCAGCACCATTGTAGGCTTTTCTTTCATGCATTTTTATTTTTATTTTTATGTTATCTTTTGTTTGATGTTTTTCATCTTCTTTTAGTGTTTTTAGTCTCTTTCTTTCATAAGCTCACAAGTATGGTTGCAAGGTGTAACTGCATGATCTTTTTTAGGGGAGTTTCCTTTCTATTTTCCTTCCTTGTGTGTTTTATTTTGATACCATAAACATTAGGGATAATGTTCAAATTAAGTGTGTATGTGTATTGGGGGGGGATGAAATGACATCTATGTTGATATACACACTTGGATTTTTGCAAATTTTTTAGTAGAAATCATGCTAAGGTCGATTAAATGTTAATTCGTACATCTTAATGTGATGCATATGATTAGTATATTTAGTATAGGTTAATTTTTATTTGATCATAGTTTTTCTTAATTATGATTGTGAATATATTATTACCTTTTTCATAACGCCAAGTTGAAAGAACTCTTTATGGATTTTTATGTGCATTTGGAGTAGAAATTAGGATATGCACAATGAATTCAATTACTTAAGTGAATTTGAAAGTTTATGCAATTAGTTATGAATATTGATGAACAAGGACATTAGGTTTGCATCATAACTTTGGAATGGATACTTAATGATCTTTATGATGTTTTTATGTATAAAATGCATTTTTTTCCATAAAAATGAATAAATGAGCAATAATTCACTCCGCGTACTTTATCCCAACATAAGGTTGAAGTTAAAGAGTAGTGTTAGTAATCAGTTGGTATGAGGTGACTTGGTTAAGTATGTGTTAGGGGTCAAATTCATAGTGTTTTTAGTTGTTAATTGATCTAAATTTATCCCTATTTATGTGTTTAAATGTTTAATTTATGTTTAGAAATGTTTAAATTATAGATCAATGTAAAGAATTGGAGAATTGAGCAAAAAGGAAGAAAAATAGTATTAGTATGGACCATCAACGACGACCTAGCAACCCACCGTTGATGGATCCATAGCCCACCGTTGAAGAAGTAAAAAATAGACTATTAACGGTGGCCTGTTCATCTTTTAGCAGTTTCATTGTTTGTTAATGTCCCATTGTTGTAAGGTGCTGACACAGTTTTGTAGCATAATCTTCAACAATTACGACTGGCTGTCTCCCCACTTGCTACTGTTGCTCTCCTATAAATAAAGGATTTCTCAGAGCTTCAAAAACCAAGAAGCTTAGGATCAACAACTCATTTCTTTAGTTATTTTTCAGATAAAGCTTAGTTTTATGTTAGATTTTGTTTTAATCTTTTTAAATTTAGTTTCAAGTTGTTTGTAGTGGATCCATTAGCATAATCATGTGGTTTTGATCTAGATTATCATTTGATAATCTTGTTTGGTGATATCTAAACTCTTAATCTTGTGTATTATTGTTGTTATTTTGACTTAATCAAATTTTATATTGTTTAAGTTCATTATTTTGTTAGCTTTGATTAATTTCTATGCTTAATATTAATGTTCAGTTTAGCTAAGTGTTAAATGTATTTATGGATGATTTATTGTGGTAATTGATTGTTAATGCATAATGAGTGAATTAATCTTTGTTTATTGAATGCTTAATGCTTGTCTTGAACTGATCACTTAAGATATTGTCATAAGATAATCTAGGATCCTATAATCTCAACCTAGGATATTAGAAAAATCAATAAACAACGTGGTTTAAATAAGTGAAATAACCAAAGACTTGGTTAATCATGAGGGCGCTAGTCTTGAATTAGGAAAATTTAGGATTAGACTTCCTAAGCTTTAAAGCCTATTTCCTAATTCTGAAGCATAACCAAACTTCAGGATAGGGTCAATAGAGATCAGCTAGTGTCTTAACTATAGTTCTATCTTGATTTAGAGAAGATATCCTAGATTAAGCATCACTGATCCATCAATTAAATCATCAACCACCAAAGCTTAATTAAATAATTTATAAAAAGAAATCTATAGCTCTTTTACAATTGATTGGAAGCTTTTTAGGCTTTTTAAATTAGTTTTGTAATTTTAATTTAATTTCTAAAATCTTGATCCTCCAAATAATTGTAATCCAATTAACCTAGTACTTATAATCACATACACACTTCTTTGTGGGATCAATACTCGGAGTCTTAAAAACACTATATTATATTACTTGTCGCAACTGGTGTACTTGCCGAAGTGTTAGTCTTAAATTACTTGTTAAGTTGTTCGTTAAAAGTTAGATTAATTTAAGCTAATTTAGTGCATGACCGACCATAATCAAATTTTTGGCGTCATTGCTAGGGATATGTAATTTTAATGTTAGGAACATATCGATGTCAATTATTCTAGAGATTTATTTTCTAGTCTTGTTTGTTTGATGTTTAGATTAGTAGTTTATTTCTTTAACTTGTTTTGTTGTCATCTTTGTTTATCTAAAATGTGGTCTTTTGTGACTTCCTTTAGTTATCAAAAAGATGTGGAGGCAACAAGTCCATTGGCAATATCACCAATGGTATGAGCCTGGAGTTAATTGGGACAATAGCTAGACAAATCAATTTGAACAATTTAAAACCTATACTCCTGGTTCTCCTGATTACTCTTAGCTAAATCAATCTTATTTTGACCAACCATCACCTTTTTCTAATCAATAGTTTTCTGAAAGCTTAGATGATTACACCTCTATTTAGATGGATTACCCTGATTATTCATGGCTCAATAAGGCTTGATTCATTTCCTATTTAGAAAATCCCTTTCAGACTAAGCAAGATCATAGAACTGTGGAGGAAATTTTATAATTAATTAGGAGCATTGATCATGTCGAGCCATGATTGAGGCTGGCCATATACAAAATTAGCTCAAATTAATATATCTTTCATCTCACAATTTAATTAATCCAAGACCAATACTTCGACAAGTGTACTGGTCAAATCAGGTAATAAAGTGGGGTATATTTAAGATTCTGAGTATCGATCCCACGAGGAAGTTTATAGGATACAAGTACTAGGTCAATCGGATTACAATTATCTAGAGAACACTTAGCTTTATAATTTAAGAAAATATATAACTAAAAACTAATATAAAAAAGCCTAGAAAAATTCCAATCAATTGTAAAAGAGCTACAGATTGCTTTTCCTAAATTATTCAGTTAAGTTTTGGTGGTAGATGATTTAAGTGAAGGATCATTGATGCTTAATCCAGGGTCTTCGATAAATTAAGGCAATGCTATGATTAAGACACTGACTTGTCTCTATTGGTCCTATCTTGGGGTTTGGTTATGACGCAGACATAGGTAATAGGCTTAAAGCTTAGGAAGTCTAGTCCTAAATTATCCTAATCTAAGACTAATACCCTCATGATTAACTGAGTCTTTGGTTAGTTCACTGATTTAAACCACGTTATTTATTGACTTTTCTAATAACCTAGGTGAGCCTGTCAGATCCTAGATTATCTGATGACAAAATCCTAAGTGATCAGTTGAGGAAAATCATTAAGCATTCAATAAACAAAGATTAATTCACTAATCATGCATTAATCATAAATTAACACAATTAACCATCCATAAACACATTTTGCATAAAAATTTAACTGAAATTAAATATTAAGCATAGCAATTAACCAAAACTAACAAGATAAATAATTTAAACAACATAAACTTTGATTAATTAATAAAATATAACCATAATACATAAGATTAAAATTTATAAATCACCAAAGATGGAGTTGGGATGATTAACTAACTCTAATCCACGTGATTACAAATTCTGGAACCATAAAAACAACTTGTAAACTGAATTACATAAGATTGAAACAAAAAACAACCTAAAAACTACTTTAATAGGAAAACTAACTAAAACTAAGGTGGTTTAACTCCTAAATCTGATGCTTAGGACGCCTGGAGAGGCCCTTTATTTATAGGGTTGGAGCAGCTGCAAGTGGAGGAAGAAGACAGGCCACAATTATGGAAAAATCTACTGGGAAAACGTATGTGGGCCCTGTAACGGCGGTCTCCAGCAATCTACAATGGTGCCGTTATATGATGAATAGCTCACCGTTAGCCTACAAAATCTAACTTCTTTAACGGTGGTCTGCAGTCCTTTAATAGTGGAATGCACAGGGTGCCATTATAGGTCTGGAAATGTGTCCGTCTTTGATCTTTTTTCACATTTCTCCAATTATTTACATTAACCTAAAAATGAAACATTTCTAAATATTAATTATTCATTTAGCATTGAAATAGGGGTAAATTGACATCAAATAACAACCAAAAACACTATAAATTTTCCCCCTAACAACTCCCCCATACTTAAGTCTTTGCTTGTCCTCAAGCAAACCAATCTATCAACATTCTCAAACTAGTATATAATTATAGGAAATTTAATTCAAGATTAACAACATCATTATTGAAAATTCCTTCTTCATCTTTGAAAAATAATGACTCATCAAAATGTTATATAATCAATTATTCATATCAATTAGTAAATGCATTTAAATAATTTCATTCTTTTTTAACCTTCAACCTAAATCACAAAAATCAATTCCACATGTCAAAGGCAAATATAATGAGTTTAATGCATCAACTCTTAAAACACTTTCACATTCTTTATTTAATAAGTTATTAAATTAACAAGTTAATTAAATATGTGAGCAACTTGGTTGAGAAGTAACGCAATCTTTTGAAGCGAAGGTAAACATTTTGTCATGAACAACCCTTGGTTACTCAAGTGAATTACATTGAATCAACTGGTAATAAGTATACTTATAACTTCATCCTTATACACACACACACACACACACACATATAAATATTATTTTTGTTTTTTCTTATTTTTTTATTTATATTTTTTATTTTAGTTTATATATACATATATGTATAAGATTAGAAATCAATGGAGTGAATTTTGCCCACTTATTTAATTAAATAAGTTATTTATTTATTTATTTATTCTAATGATAAAAAAGTGTTAAAAGAACTTACAAAATTACTCACTAAGTTGCATTTTATATGTGAAATATCATTTTAATCATCAGGTTTCCATTATCCATGCTATGAAATGAGTTAAAAGAATTTAGTCATTAATAATCAAAATTAATCATATAGCATTTTAAATTGTCAAAATAAATAAATTCAAAAGAATACATGGATAATAATAAGCATTCAAATCAAAAAAAAAATTCCACAAATTATGCTCCAGTAAAAGAAAATTGATTAATTGATATAGGTGAATAAAGTGTGAATGATTGTACTAAAAAATCACACCAAGTAAATTCAAAGGAAAGACTGGATGGTTTACAAATGGTCCCACTTAAAACTCAATCTCCTAGAAAGAATGTTCCTAGACATGTAATTTCATAGTACAATAATTCACTATAACTATACTCGACAATAGCTAAATCGATCAATTGATATGCTATTGGAAAATAAATACTCAAGTGTGCTCAATTAACATTTCCTTCCCCCACACTTAAATTGAACATTGTCCCTAATGTTCATAAATCACAAATAAACCACAAAATGTGAGAGAAAGGAAACGAATACACCTAGATAAAGATGTGATCGTGAAAGCTCTCTGTTGATATGAATTGTAACTATATGAAAATTAAGGAAAAAATATCAAAGCACCAAGAATAGAAGAAAGCACACAAAACTAAAACAAACACACCCAAAGAAAACACACTAAAAGCATGAAAAAAGCACACCATTTTATTGAAAGCATATGAAATCCTACTTGTATGGTTGGGTTGCCTCCCAACAAGTGCTTCTTTAAGGTCTTTTAGCTGGACTTTAGTGTTAGGGAATTTTCATCCTAAGTTTAGGTCCAATACTTAACTTCTCATTCTCATCCTTTGAATGATGACAAACCAATTTTGGAAGTGTTCTTATACCAATTAGAAGGGTCCTAAAGTCATAAGTCTTACCCTTGTCAAAGCATGGTGAAACAAAGTATAGGTATCTCACTTTCACTCGCGAATCAAAAGTCAAAATACTTATGAAATCTATGCTATTGTATGCTACCTTGGACACTTCATCTATCTTACTTTCAATGACTCAGAATTGACACTTATAGTCAATAGTGTAAAATATTGTGTTACCTAAAGTTGATGTTGACTCACCACTTTCTCTTGCTAGCTCAATCAACTCTCCATGATCAATTTCCTTAATTGATTTTAAAATTTCCTCCATAGTTATGTGATTATGTTCAGGCTGAGAAGGATTTTCTAAATGTGAAATAAATGTAGCCTTATTAAGACAAGAATAATCAGGATGATCCATCCAACTAGAGGTACACTCATCTATACTCTCAAGAAACTGTTGACTAGGAAAATGTGAAGGTTGCTCAAAATAAAATTGATTTAGCCAAGAGTAATTAGGGTAATCCTTAAAATCAGGCTTATACCATTGGTGCTCTTGTTAACGATAATTTTGCCTTTGCATCTTTTTAATAACTTAAGTAAGCTACAAAAAGATATCTTAACACACAAACAAAGATGATAACAAAATTAAAATAAGGAAATAAATTTCTAATCTAAAAATCAAACAAAAAAGACAAGAAATGTCTAGAATATTGGACACCGACATATTCCCAATATTACAATTCATTTCCCTGGCAAAGGTTCCAAGTACTTGATTGCCGTTGGCCATATACAAAATTAGCTCAAATTAGTCTCTCTTTTAATGCACAATTTAACAATAAATTCAAGATCAACATTCGACAAGCGTACTGGTCGAATCAAGAAATAAAGAGTACATTTAAGATTCCAAGTATCGATCCTACGAGCATGTTTATAGGAAGTAAGTACTAGGTCAATCAGATTACAATTACCTAAAGAACACTTAGCTTTATGATTTAAGAAATAAATAACTAAAAGCTAATCTAAAAATCCTAGAAAACTTGCAATCAATTGTGAAAAAGATACAGATTGTTTTTCCTAATTTATTTAGTTAAGCTTTAGTAGTTGATAATTTAATTTATGGATTAGTGATGCTTAATATAGGGTCTTTTCTAAATCAAGGCAGCGTTATGGTTAACAAACTGGCTCATCTCTATTGATCCTATCCTGGGGTTTGGTTATGCCTCAGACTTAAATAATAGGTTTAAAGCTTAAGAAGTCTAGTCCTACATTATCCTAATCTAAGACTAGTACCCTCATGATTAACCGAGTCTTTAGTTATTTCATTGATTTAAACCACTTTGTTTATTGAATTTTCTAATAACTTAGGTTGAGACTATCGAATCCTAGATTATTTGAAGGCAATATCCTAAGTGAGGATATAATTCACTAAATATGCATTAATCATAAATTAACATAATTAACCTTCCATAAACACATTCAGCAAAACAACTTAATTGAAATTAATCATTAAGCACAACAATTAATCAAAGATAATAAGATAAATAATTTAAACAATAAAAACTTTAATTAATTAATAAAATAAAACCATAATACATAAGATTAAAGTTTAGAAATCACCAAAGATGGACCTGAGATGATTAACTAACTCTAATCCATGTGATTATAGCTTCTGGACTCTCAAAAACAACCTGCAAATTGAATTACAAAAGATTGAAACTAAAAACAACCTAAAAACTATTTTAATCTGAAATATAACTAGAACTAAGGTGTTTACAACTGAAACTGGATGCCTAAAACGTTTGGAAAAGCCCTCTTTATATAGGAGTGAAGCAGTAGCAAGTGGAGGAAGAAGACAAGCCGCAAATGTTGAAGAATCTTGCCGCCCTATAACGGCACCCTCCACCATTCTATAACGGCGCCTAACAGGACCCCGTCCTATTGGACTAGGCAACCTGCCCGGCACTCCATGAAAACCCTCCAATCGATTATCTTAATCACACTGAAGAAGTTTCCATGAA